>RJWH01001895.1:255071-296629 GCA_004363575.1 Solenodon paradoxus | reverse complement strand
GAGAGAGAGAGAGAGAGAGAGAGAGAGAGAGAGAGAGAGAGAGAGAGAGAGAGAGAGAGAGAGAAATAAGAAAAAAAAGAAAAATCTAAGACTCAAAAAACTAGAGAGGGACAAATAATCTGTAATTTAAAATTGGATGATGACTAGATGAAAACAGAACATTAATGTAATTTTAAGTGTGGGCACAAGACTTCTTTAGGAACCACGCAGAGAACATGATTGAAGCAGAAGACACAACGTTCAGCAAAATTATTTTTTACTACTGAAAAACCAATCTCGTCAATAAGCATCTAAAAATTCACCAAACCAAAACAGCAAATCATATTCATACAGTTGCTCATATTATGTATGATTCTTGGGAAATGTGCTTGAACTTTTTGCTTTTGCACCTACATGAAATGCAGACCAAATGAAATAAGAGACCTAATACTATGGATCTCAGGGGATGATTGTGTAAATAAATGACTTAAGCTTAATGAGTTGTTTTGAGTAAAACAAAACTAAGTATATAGCAATTCAGACTGCTATACTTTTGATTTATGCTAATTAAATTCTATGTGCTAACAATTTAATAACATTTAGTATCATAGGGAAGGAAAATTAAGCAAATGCTTTATCACGGAAATAAATTGTGGAGAAAGGGCCATGTGAAAAAAATGTGATTGCAAAATCTTTTAGTAAAAGAAACGTTAATTACTTTCCCCACAGAGATACTAGATACCATTTGAATTTGAAGGTACTAGACCTACTAAGATCTTTCTTGGTTTGATAATGACATTTCAGAGGACTGTGATGACAAGGTTTATAAAATACAAACTATCAAACATTTAAAGTGCTAGCAATTATATCAATCTGAATTCACATCACTACTTTAACATCATAAATACATTTTCAATGACATCATTATGAGTAAGAATAAAATATGCTTATTTTAAAGAAAATAATCAGTAAAGTATAAGAGTAAAATTAGTAAAATATACTGAGATTAGACATTATCATCATGAGGATTTATACATAATTAATGCACATTTGTTATATTGAACAGTAGAAAGAATTATTCTAAAATGACAAAAAATAATTCAGACAAATCATTTTCCTATCTCCTGATGTGGAAAAGGAAATTGTTACTTGCTGATCTCAACAGGCTACTGAAACTGGATGATAATTGTCATAATTTTCCAATTCTTTTTCCTCAGGGATGGATAAATAGTTATGGAATCACCCTGACTGCCTGGATGGCATTTGCTGTTACTTGTCCCTATGCAGCTCATGTGTGTGGATCAATTTAAGGACAATCAATGTCTTTCCCATTATAAATAGATTTTCCCTCTTGAATTTATTACTCTCTGACAGTAACCAATAGTGCAATAGTGTAAAGCTTACACCAAACAATGCTGCATCATGCTGACAAAGTCATAGATCCTTGACCTGAAAGTGCATGTACTCCTAAGATTCTACAGGAGTCAATAAATGACAAATGGAAATTTATTCTTAGTGACTTTGTCTTCTTATTTTTGACTGATTGACATAGTAAAATAGTGTAAATGTGCTCAGTTGCTTTTCTTCATGTAAGTAAACACTTCTTTCATAAGAGACAGAGTAGTAAATATTTGTTGAAACTTATAACGCCATGTAAATGGTCATATATTACAAAAGAGAAGACTGTCAGTGGTTTTCCATATTTCCATATATACAACCCCATACTAAAAGACACTTCAAAATCCTTTTATTGCCATCACATGGACTTTTATACCTAAGGTATTTTCTTCTGTCATTTTTTAATATTAATGTTTAAGACTGTAATAAAACTGGTCAGCTGAACTATTCTTTCAAAATATACTTCAATTGTTATTATTATTATTAATTATTTATCTTCTTTCTTTGATAGGAAACAAGTATATTTCATGTTTCATATTATTGATCACATTCAAATATTTAAAAATTCTGTTATTTTTCCTTATTTAGTATATACATTAGTGCTATTTTCTAGACAACATTGTAAGAACTTTACTATATTAATTACTCCACATAGCAGCCCTATAAAAGAAGTAATTTTATTGTCTCCACTTTGCAGATGCTAGAATAAGCCACAGAGAGGAACTTGCCTAGAATTAACAACTGAGCAGAAGAGTTAAAGTTTGAGCTCAGGAGTTCCTCCTCTTAATAACTGTATAATCTGCCTTCTGAGAGATAAGCAAGTTTGAACTACTGTAGTTTAAGAACAACATAAAGGGACTAAAACAAACTTCTTAAAAAGTCTGCAACTATTACATTAAATGTGTGGCTATGATTTTAACATTTCACAAACTATTATTTTATATAGGAAGAATTTGCTCATCACAGTAAAATATGAGCAAAATTATAAAGAATCACAGAACCTAGCTGTCATCAAGTCCACAGTGATGAAAGAATAAACACAAGGAACCAATAAATGTGAAAAAGTCCAAATTCAAAACTCAGAACCATATATGGAAGCACATACACAGAAACAAAAAGAAAGCAGGATATATACTAAAAAATGTTTCCTTTTTGACATGCCCTGGTGGGATATTGGTTACATCAGCTGCTTCCAAAGGAGCACAGTTCACATACATTCCGAGGACCAGAGTTTGTGTCCCAGGGCTAGAAGGAGTAACCAAGATGAACAACTAAATAATATAAATAAAATTCTTCTTCCTCTCTCTCAGGAATTAAAAAGAGATACCTCTTGTGTTTTGTTCATTTTTCTCAAAATTTTGAGCAGTATTATAACAAGATAAAATTTAATAAATACTATTCAAAAGAAAAAAAATTTATGTGTAATTTATCAAGAATGCATACTTAATGTATAAAAGAATATACTCACCTCCAGGTAGTAGAAGAAGAAAGAAAGGAAGGAGAAAGAAGAGATGAAGAAAGGAAGGAGAAGAGGAGGAAGAAGAGGAGTACTTTATAATTACATCTATTGTGCATTTCTATACTTCAAGTTTTGTTTTCACTGTCTATTAGTCCTGAAAATTATTAAGGAATTGATCATGATTTATTCTTATTTGTATCCACAGTACCCATACAACACAAGGCACTTAAGGAGGCATTCAATGAATAGTAGTTGAAGAATTTCATATTTGTAGGAGCAAATACACTAAGAACAATACTATCTTCTGCCATAAGTAAACGGAATTGTTTTAGAGACTAGTATCCACCAGAGAGGACCTCATGATTGGATAAAGATACATGTAACTGTGTGGTTATGAGAGCAAATTATCAGTTAGACAAATGAATAGATATTTCCCACACTGCTAGAAAACCACTCAAATTAAATTTCATCTTCCTGTGTTTCTGGTAAATATATTTTACCCATATTTGACAATCTTTTCTTGGAACCTTTCCCTCGCCTCTATAATACCATGTCATTCAGAACCAACGCATCAAGTCTTGAAGGTTATACACTGCAGGAAGACACCAGAAAGACTGCAAACATCGTGGCTATCACTGATATAACATTAATTCTTTGATGAGTCACAGTAAAATATCTTGAAGAAAAATCCATTATTTTCTATTATGCAAAGTTCTTGGGACATGGAAGATGTTAAAAAATATCACTGTAAATGAACATACCAAGAACTGAGTCAATAAATAATACAAAACAAATTAAAATACTGAACATTAGATTTGGCCCCTGATGTTTCAAGCATATTCCTTTCCTTCAGGAAAACATTAATATCACAGATACTATAGATGAAAATGTGGTGAAATTAAAGATCTTTTGGCAATAAATGTTCGTGATTTATGGTTTCGGGATGTGTAAAGAAAATTTTCTCTAAAATGATTATTACAAGCTGTATCATTACACCCCACAATACAATGACTAACATGGGCCACTGGGCCCAGGAATTTGCTCTGTCTTGTAAGTGGTTATAAACTTTAATGTCACAAAGCATGAATAGTACTTTTCGTTAGATATAAACACATGCTTTTACTTTCAGGTCCTCAAGGGCACTATTACAGATTTCTATTCAAGAGACCTATAAATACATCAAGGCATTAACAAAACACCACCACAATAAAATAGCCTGTGTTTTGGGGTCACTACGCTCTCATTTAACTAGTATTTTCTGAGTATTTGCTTTGTATAAAATATCATGCTCTTTGTTATTTTGATTTGCATTTCCTTAATAATAAATAATGATGAGCACTTCTTGGGCTTGTTGGCCATCTGTATATCTTACTTAGAGAACTGATCTATCACCTATGAGAAAAGTCTAGAAACAAGTGTTGGTGGGGATATGGAGGAAAGAGAACCTTTACATACTTTTGGTTAGAGTGTAAATTGGTATAGCCATTATGGAAAGCAGAATGGATATTATCCAAAAATTTAAAAACAGAAATTCTACATGATTACACTATCCCATTTCTCGGTATTTTCTTGAAAAACACAAAAATGCTAATTCAAAGAGGTATATGCAAATATATATGTATAAATATGTATATATGATAGGTCTTATATATATCATTAATATATAGTATATACTCCAATAGAAAATGGATAAAAGAAAAGCAATCAAATTGGATATCGAATGTCAATAATATGATGTTATGTCAACACTCATCAAAGAAATACTAATAAAAATCACAAAGAAATATTATTACAAACCTCCAAACTGGTTAAAATTAGAAATAGCATGCTCTGGTGGAGTAGAGGTTTAACACAGTCCATATATACGCATCCCAAGGATCTGGGTTCACATCCAGGGGCAACCAAAACCAAACCAAAAATGAACAACTAAATGAAATAAATAAAATGCTTATTCTTCCTCTCTCTTCCTGCCTCTCTGCCTCTGCTCTCCTTCATTCCTGCCTACACCTTTACTTTAAAAAAAATTAAAATGAAAATGGTAGTATAAACTATTTAGAGAGATATGGAATTTCACTCCTAGGCATATAATGAACAGAAATGTGTATACAGATGCACCAAAGAGTAGGCATAAAATAGTCACAATATCACTAATAGCAAAAAATGGAATCAACACTGTCTATTAACAATAAAATGGGTAAGAACAGTATGTGGTATATCCATATAATGAACAACCATACCGCAAAATGAATGAAATTTAACTACACACAGATGAGTTTCACAAATATAATTTTGGAAACAAGCCAGGCACAAGAAAAAACAAAACAAAAAACACACACTAGATGACATAATATGTTGATTTAAAATTCAAAATCAGACAAACCTGCTAAGAGTGTTTTAAGTTGAACTGGCCAAGGTATTATCTGGATTGCTGTCTAGAAACAGGCATTCTAGAGAATCATAAAATGATGTGAAATATTCATGCAAAGACTAATGATTCACTCCACAGCTTCATGGAGAATATGCTAGAATAAGCACCACCTATTTCTTCACTTCTCTAGACATAATAAATCTAAAAAATTCAAACCTTGTGGCCATATTAGCAACACAAAAAAGGTGCACACTACATCACTCTGTAATATTTTTCCCTTGTGAAAAAGTTAAGGACATGTATTTATTTAATTAAAATTGAGTGGCAGTCTCTTTTTTTCTATTGCATGCTCATGAATCATTTCCTTTTTTATTTCTGGTATGGAATTCCCTATTATTATTTTCTTGCTAGGTTTTGAATCATCCAGGCCAAGAGTTGCTTTTAGCATTAAGCAGCTCACCCAGAAGCAAAGAAAACCCATCAAAAGAGATTATCTCCTTCAGGACTGTTCTAGAATTATCACACACATGAATTATTTTAAAATTGAATAATTTTATGTGGCAACAGGAAGAAGAAAGCTATAAAACAGAATAAAGTAAAAGATGTCACTCATTATTAAGTAGGCAATATGAAAATAAACACTCCCATAAATAGACTTTTATATTTTTTCCTTATACTAAATTTTCTTCCACTTCTGTTTCTTCCATCCTGTCCACATTGGTCTATTATTTATTGCTATTTCAGTTATATATTTCAAGAGAATGAGGGGACTGATATTTTTGCATAGTTGCTTAGTTTAAAATACTGTGAAACGAATTTATTTTGAATTTGGAAGCTGTTACTATGACATCAAAAAAATGACAGCAACAAGGAAATACTTTCAATAACACCATAACTCTAATGATAGTGAATTTAAAATCTTTTGCCCTTAATACTCTACTTTTAAATGAAAATATCTATTTCTAAGAAACTCCTAAAACTGCTACCTAAACTTTCTTGTTGTAGTCCTTCCCTATTCACTTAAGAAATGCTTCCCATATTTCACAGGTTACTACACAAGAGGAGACATTGTTTATAGTCTCAGTTCTTAGCTGTTAGCCCAGAAATGTTTCCTCCCACTGTATTCCTTCTTCATCTAGATCTGGCTATCTGTTTTATTACCAACTCCCCTGTTTTTTCCATTTCTAGCATTACTCACCCATCAGACTGTGTTAGGCATTGTTTCTCTGTCTCACAACAATGACTCAGTAGCTGGTCTCGAGCAACTCTGGGTATCTTCTCTATCTCATCCCTGTGAGTTAGCAAATTGACACAGTAAAACTGACTTTACAAGGAAATATTGCCAGGCAGCCAGTGCATTTCTGGGGGTTCAGCCCATTCAATTACACAAACATTCCTGAGTGCCTACTATGTGCCCAGCATTCTGCCAGGTGTTAGAAAGAGAATGATGAGTAAAACAGAGAGGTCTTTGGCCCTTCAAGAGTTTTAATGGAAAAGACATAGCTTAAACAAATAAATTTACGGAGACGGGATTTTGACAATAATGAGAGCCAGAAAGAGAAAGTACTTGGTACCCTGAAGGCATATAATGTTTTGGTCTGACCAAGTCTTCAAGGTCAGGAGGACTTCCAAGGAAATGATGACTAGGCAAGCAGGAACTTGCATAGTAGAATATGGCTTTATGTCCATGAAAGGACGGTACTTTCTATTGGAAAATTATCAGATAATTAACAAAGATAAGGAGATGAAGAAAAACTCTGAAATTTTGACAGGGATAACTAAATGAAAATATTTATTGCAAGGATTGCTTCATTCCAAAGAAGAAAATTTATCACTCTTATCTTGGAATTTGTCAAAAGTCTCTCTGTGCCTCCAAAATGACCGAAAAGGTACCCAGAGTTATAATCAGAACATTATGTGCCACAAAATTCTGTAAGGGAAAATATAGGTGACTCAGAGAAAAGTTGAAAAGCTGGATTTCATTGTATATGGGGAAGAAGAAGAAAGGGGTAAAAAAAAAATGTTAAACCCCTGAAATAAGCAGCAACAGAAATATAGGCAAGTTTAGAGTGAGCATCAAAAATGGATCATTAGGTAATATCAGAGTTTGGGAGTTTTAAATGTATATGTTTAAATGCATATTGTATACAACGGATTAATTAAATTTTATATTCACTTAAATATAAATAAAAAGCAAGAGCAAACATTTAAAATTAGAACAATTTCATTCACCATGTCACAAACAAAATAAGAGATTTAAACATACAGCCATAGAAGTATATAACTGTTCTTTTTCTCATTCTTGTCTTTATTTTATATTAAAATTGGACATACCCTCTCATCCACAGATATTATCAAGGTAGAATCTAGCATTAGCTGTTATACAGTTGTTCCAAATCAACAGGAGTGTTTGATAAACACCTGTCATTGTGAAGGCGGAAAGGTAAAGTGGAGAGAGCTCTGGACTGAAGTCCTAACTTGACACTACAGGTCTAAATCACTGCACTTCTAAGATGATGAGTCACAAACACAAGAGTGACTAGAATCTCCAGGAGTGCTTGTCGAAACACGGACTGTCTGGTTCCACCCCCAGATTTTATGATTGAATAGGTCTGGGTTGAGTCCTCGAAGTGCATTGTTATCTAGTTTCTGATGGTGTTGCTGAGTGGGAACCACCTTCTGAGAACCTCTGCTCTAAGGGCAAGTTACCTACATAGGATAAGCTTAATGCTTATATGAATGCTTCTGGATGTTGGTTGAGTTCTGCCTCTTTAAATTTAAGAGACTTATGGAATCCAGAGCACTCTGTCCCTAAAAGTTCAGCAAATTCCTAAAAGCTGACTTCTTCATACCCTCTTACTCCCTGCTTTTGATAGAATGTTCTCTTTACATCTTTACATCACATACTACAGAACAAAGCACATTACTCTCTCTGTTCTCAAGATAGATCTTCTTTCAACAAACATCTGATAAGTTTAGGTACCTTATTGAGGTTTTTTGGGGAAGAGTAACCTGGCCCACATTCTCTAACCATTTCATATACTATACCAAGCCCCTTATCTTCTGCTTTCTCTTTTTTATTTGGTGTCCTATAATATTTATCCTCTTCTCTCAGAGAAAAGTTCTGCCACATTCAAATTCAGTGTCTTTTTTTTTTAAACAACAGAGGCTGGTCCCTTCCTAAGGGAATTCCCATTAGAGAATTCTCAACAAATAATACATATAGTAAAAGAATAACACACTCTCTGTCTACTTATATTATCTACCATTTTCATAAATATAATTATTACTGTTACTATTAGCAGAATATTCCTTTTATAATTATAAATAGAGATGCATGAAATAATTTTATGTGAACCATTAATAGCAAGCCTGAGATTCTATGTAAGATGTAACTTTCATTATGCACTGCTAAAATACAAGTGCTTCTTTTAACTGTATGTTTCCAAACACCATCAACATGACTTGGAATTTTTATTAGTAGTCACAGAAGTTATAATGACTTATACTATATTAGCTTTCTACATGCTATGTGACAAGTCACCTCAAGCTTAAATCATCATTCATTAATTCAGATTGTAAAATCCAAGTGTGGACAGGGCTGAACTGATTTTGTGGTTCAGAGCTCTGAGCAGAGCTCACCTATTTTATATATATATATATATATATATATATTTTTTTTTTTTTTTTGAGTTCGCATAAATCTGAAATCAAGACTTCAGTCAAGTGAAGCTCTCATCTGGACTTTGGGGTCTTCTTCCAAATTCACAATTGCCACCTACTTCATTCCCTATGACTGAGGTCCCAGTTTTCTTGCCAGATGGCAGCCAAAACTTCAGCTCTTAAAAAATTCCCCTAGTTTATTGCCATGAGGCCCTCACAGGCAGTTCATGAAATGGCTTCTTACTTTCTACCCAGTCAGCAGGAGCCCAAGTCTCTAATACTTTATTTTCTTTTGATTAGGTCCTATAATGAGGTCAAGTCCACTCACAACAATCGCCTTTTTGATTTCCAATCACTTGCACAGGTTTTTCCAAAGCTCAGAGAGACGAGAGTATACGAGACCTGTATATCAAGAAGTGGAAATCCAGAGATCTTCTTAGATTCCTGCTTAACATAACAACCCTCCTAAAAACTCTGCTCTATAGACCAATCTGTGATCTTGAATGAATCACCTGCCTGGAGGCCAAAGGGGTCTCCCAAAGGGGAAGCAAGTGATTAAGACTCAAACGAAACAGTTCATTCCTATCTATTTCACATACCGGACTTCCCAGCAAATAATTTCTCTTTTAACAAGTAATTACCCAAGTAAATAAACAATTAATAAATCTATGAACCAAATAAGCCATTTAGGTCTCACCCAGTCATTAAAACCTCTTGCCAATAACATTCTATATTTTATAATAAATAAATTAATCTAAATCATAGAATCTAGAGTCTAAAATTTATGAATGAGAATAAAAGCCCTTAGTTTTTACTCAGAAATATTAGCTTCAAATTTTTCATATACCAATTATTCTGAATTTCTGGAAAATCTATAATAGAATTATTAATTTCCGTTTCCATAATAAAAATGGTATAATAATTATAGTAATAATATAAATCTTCCTCATATGATAATTGTAAAGATCACATGAGATACTATATATAATATAGTATAAAGTAATATACACATAATTATTATTTATATTAAGAGTATTATCACTAGTACCACTACCCCCAGATTGTTTAATGGATAGCCATTGTTTTTAGCTGCCCAACTCAACTTCCTTCTTCTCCTTTGTGACCACTGTATATATTATATGTGTATGTGTGTGTATATATGTATATATACATATATATGTGTATATATGTTTTGAATGAGTGCAGGTAGACATAAGAATACAGGAGGTTGTTATGGAATAGTAATAACTGGTGATGACATAGCATGCCTCTGTGTTCTGACAAAGAACATGTATGTAATTCTTACCTGAACATGTTTTACTGTAGGGCCAGTGGATCACCCAAACATATTCTGTAGCTCTTTACAAGATTCTTAAGGATATCTTGATACAGATATTCCAAGAAGTTGCCAGAATCTATCTCAAGAAGTTGTCTGAGTACCCAAACTCCCCAAATCCCTGATTATGGTATAAGAATGCTAATGATAGAAAAGACTGGTAGAAGTCATTAGGTCCTTGGCTCCTTAAAAGCAATGATAATTTTAAAATTACTTTATTCTTATTGAGTTATTCAGAGAAAATTACTAAACTCAAAATCATAAAATGTTCAAGAGTGGTGATTCCTATCACTTCTCCATTCAATTCTCATCTTTGGGTGAGTGCAGCTGATTGATACGTTTTAAAGAATGATAGTGAGTTTTTAGAAAAGTAAAAAAGTGCTGATTATAATTACAACTGCCGTTCCAGATATTATACATTTGTCAGATCAAATTAACAAAGTCTACATTGCCTAAGGTGCAGATTTCATTTGATAAGTGTACTACTTTCCCCACCCCCACCCAATTTTGTTAAGACAAAATACCCCAGCTAATTGTTTTTACTCATAGGGCCAACAATATATCACTGTCATTCTACCTCAGGGATATACCAAATCTCTTATATAATATCACTCTTTGTGCATACTCTAGTCTACAAAAATGAATTCATAGTGTTGACACGTTCTAAGTAGCAGTAACCCCAGACGACCTCATAAAACAAATGTTGGAAGTACTTCAACAATAAATCCCACAGAAATACCTGAGCTTGCTGCCTCTAAAATTTATAAGGTTTTCTTGATTTAGAGCATGTCAGCATATTTCTTCCATAGCAAAAGACAAGTTGTTGTATCTTGTATACCCAGTCATGAAGAACTAAGAACATCTAGTAAGTCTTTTGGATTTCCAAAGTGGCAATTATCACTGACTCATTCTCCATATTATTTTTAAAAGCTGCCAGTTTTGATGGGTCTGTAAAAAAAAGCAAAAATACCCCCCCCAAAACAACTAAGTGATTCTCCTATTTGTTTGAGATATGTTGCAAGTTGTTTCATTTTAGTTTCCAGGATCAGACAATTCAATGGTTTGTGAAGTGTCTGTGCTAGATTGAGACTGACATGTTTTAATTAGAGAATCACATCAGAACTTTGGTGTGTTTTCTGGTATAGCAGTAAGTGCAAGTACATATCAGTAAAAACATGTTCATTTATCATAAATGTAATACCTAAATTCTCAATAATTTCTGGTGGGATGGAATGTCTTATCATGGTATGCCAGATTACTATGCGACTTGATCTTCCACTCCTGCATCAAATGTTATCTGATTAATTTTATTATTGTGACAGCCATATCCAACAACAGTTCATCTCCTTCAGCCAACAAAAGTGATCTATATGGGATCATGGAAGCATAAATTGGTAATCATTTTTCTCACATGATCCTGTAAGTATATCTTCTAACACTCTTCATCCTCTCCCTCAATTTACCCCTATATACTCCCAATGTGGTCCCTAAATGTGAAAAACTTCTAGTGTATCTTACTGATATTTATAATCCATACTCAGGGACTACACAGATTTAGGCTATGACCACATTACAAGTTCTTTCAGGGATGGAGCTTGAAAAGTGAAGAATGATAGTCTACACTGGTTGAATTTAAGTATAATACATCATTTTCTACTTTGGAAGGAGATACAGTCCAATGTCAGGATCTACAAACTGTTTCCTGGATTGTCTTGTCAAGTAATTAGAGTCATAGAAGAAATGAAATTGGAATTTCAATGACAAAGAAGTTCAAAGGAAAAGCTGGGATAGGGTTTTTCGAATTGGACCAGAATCTGCAGATATCTGTATCCTATATGAATGATTATAGGAAGTTCCCTGAAGAAGTTCTTAATCAGATGAAAAGATAACTCCTTATGTCAGTTCTCTTGCCTAACCTGCTCAGCATGCTGATGGCAGTAAATGGAGCTTTGTATGGGATCAACAACAAGAGCATAACCTCACAAAGTTAATCTGAATGTTGTCTGTGCTGACCAGTACAAACTTCATCCAAACCTTGTTACCATAGATGAAGGAAAAAGATTCCTCCTTAATCTATTTCACATTACGGCACATAGTTCATAAAGGAAATTTTATGACACGCTAGAGCAAACAGAGGAGAATATTTGGTGCCAAAGGTAAGGGGATCATTATTACAATAACCTAATTATGGTACATGAAAATGCCATGGCAAAACAGTTGGAAAGCATTGTATTATGAGGACCAGAATCACCACACTGTTTAATTTCATTGTAGAACTCTGGCAATTGTTCTCACTGAAACAAAAACTTCTCTTGGATTTAGATTTATTTTCATTTTCTTAACATGACTGTTCCAGGAGTACCCTCTGAATTTCTTAGGCAACCATATATATCTCATATACGATACCTCCAATGAATGGGTTCAATTCAAACTAAAAAATAAGGTTATGAATTTAAGATTCATATTTTTTTGTTTATGTACACAGAATAAAGCTTTATGTGGGAAATTAAAATGTTGTGAGTTTGTGTTACTATGTGGCGTGATATTTTATGCTATGAACTAATGACTGACCTATGGTGCTGTTTCAACACAATTCTAAATATAAGGGTCCATGAACCAGAGACTTGAATCTTTAAAATTATGTATAACAGCTAAATATCAGTTCTTCCCCTAATCCTGCAATTTTAAGATATGCTGATTGGGATAATTTTATTATCAGAGGGAAGAATATTTCAGCTGGAACAGACCAACAGTTCTACTATATGGGAAGCTGAAACTTACGTCTAAGTCATTTAAACCTCCTCATTCTCTAAGATGCTAGTGAAGGCAAGAAGAATAGAGAATGGATAAAAGGAGATATAAATACAGCCATTTGAAGAAAAAAGCTTGCAATAGACATACATACTTTTGTGACTTTTTCTCATTTCTTCTTTATTATTACTATAATTATATATATGGTGAGTAAGGGGGTATCTATTTTACCAATTGGCTTACAGGTCAGAGAATATTTAGATGACAATATAACAGACCTGGAGACAGGTATGATTTTATTGGGGAATAAGGGCATCGATAACTATATTCAGGAAATTCTACATTTATATTAGATAGGAGAATTTTAGGACTTACATATATGATAGAGAGTCCTTGGGACAAAAAAGCAGACTATTTCTTTTATCTGCTCATTATTTCTGAAAGTGACTCTGTTAAACTATTAATTAGGATCTTTACTTTTAAACCCAATGTTGGACATATGTCCCTACTAAACTAATCCATTCCATTCTTGCAAGGGAATCTTCAGAAGAGATCTAAGGGAACTGATGGATTTTGGAAATGAGTCATCCAACAAAAGCACTCAGAGAGCATGTCAATGATTCTGCAAATGAAGATCTCAAAATTGCCTCATTCTTGTAGTCTAGCAGTACATGTTTAACTCATCGAACCATGCAGAATCCTTGCAATAAATTCTTATTTTTCTTTTGCTTAGGTTATTATGTTCATATTCCTTTGCTTGCAGCAAATAACTTTAAAATTTAAAAAACGTATATGAAGCCACAGGTAAAACTTCTAAAAACACTCAGTTTCATCTCCTTAAATTTCCACTCACAACTATCCTGGGGAACACAAAGCTGTGTTGGGATTCAAAGATAAGCCAGAAATTCTTGACCCTAGCTCTAGAGTGAGAATCGCCCATACAAAGTGTGAACAATGGAGCTGCTTAGGCATCATTTTAAACTTATCAAATGAGAATACATGGGATGTATTTTTCAGTATCTAGCTCTGCAGACTAGTATAATGCATATTAGGGATAAAGAACTACTTGATTAGACTCAAAGTAAAATTTGGAACCCATGAATAAAATGGGTTGATATCTTATTCAAATATATTCAACATCATATTCAAAGACATTTTTCTGAATCTTCAGTCACTAAATTATAAATTATACACCTTTTAATTTCCTGGAGAGGTGGTAGACTATAATAGCCTCTTAAAATTAAATTGTGGTTGATATTATTTTTTGAAAGCATGAGATTCTTTTTTTAATTACTTGTGCATAATCTTCAAGTTTATGCCAAGTAAATTTTATAAATTTTAGTATAAAAGGAAAATAAGGATAAAAAGATTACTCTCAATGCAACTAAAATAATCTTCCATGAATTAAAGAAATCAAGTTATATAAAATACAAGTTAGTGTCAAGCTAATAGAACATTTAATTTTCATTAATTTTATTCCTATACCCCATCTCTCAAGTATACATGCACACACTTTCTCTCTTGTTCTCTTGTTCTGTCTCTTGCTCGCTCAACATATAATGAGCACCTGTGTGTGTGAGCACACACACGCACACACACACACACATACACACACACTCTTCTCAACCAGGTAAAGAAAACTGCACTAATGAGTCAGTCTTGAAAGAACTTTACATGCCTAGATTATGTGTATAAATGACTGTGGTTCATATGAGAGATTTTGATGTCACAGTCTCAACTCCTTCCTTCCCCTTGGCACATAACAGTCTTTTCCTCCCTACATGTCACTTTTTTACTTTCTCCTGATAACATTTTTAAGCTTCTTTCAAATAAGCATAAATAATATTTTAAGACTTTTCATTTTCATAATTTGTATCCACTGTTGCACCTTCATTCTCTCCCATCTTACACCTTACCTCCATTATTTCAACTCCAAATAGGCAAAGATTAAAAGATACATAGTAGGAAGCACTTAGCTTGAAAAATTCCAAAAATAGAAATGCTGTGTAATTAACAGGCTGTGACTATAAATAAATATCCAAAGAAGATTGTCATCAAATAACACTGTTTAGGTTGACACTTTGAGGAAGGAGTCAGGCTTGAGGTACATAATGGGGTTGTCATGGGTGACTCTTATCTTACTGGAACTCTAGTACATGAAGTTAATTAACCTAAAGAAGAACCTATCACTTTAGGGTGAACTTGCTAAAATGGATACAATACTATCAAAATTCCCCCTTGAAATCAACTTGAATTCAGTGGGTAGAGCAACTTCAGTGATGCTGGTTAACACACAAAGAGGTCAGTCTCTTCCTAGTTGATTAAAAGGCTCAGTCTCAAAAATACTATTTACTGCTCCTCAAAGCATATAATTAACAAAAGATGAAAAAGTAGGGTTTTTGAAAGTTCTTAAAGAATGTTATTTAACAACATCAGACACTTAAGAAGTAATTTTCTAACATCAAAGTATCAAAGTAGAAATCCCAGGTAACTGCCAAGTAATTACTAACAGCTAATCTCGATCATTTGTCAGCAAGATAGAAAAATAACTGAAAATCATATTACTGACATTATTAAAGAAATCAGCCATTCATTATATATGAAGATAATATTAACTATCCAGTATTGGACAGATAGGTACCTGTTCTGAGATACACTTTAATCTGGTTCTACTTTGGTCAAACTTTTTTGTCATATTCTTATTTATCTGGGACAAATAGAAATAAATCAAAGTATCTAGCCAAGGTCAGGAGTTCAAACAGTACTCATAGAAGAGATTCTAAGTACTCTGTACATCACAATAGATCGTTTTATTTTCAGCCAGCATTAAATAATTCCAAATTTGGTTTAAATGAAAGCAATAAATGAGACGAGAAATGAAGAAAAGGATGGAGAATGAGGGAAAGAAAAGAGGGAAAAGAGAAAGAGAGGGAGGGAGGGAGGAAGGAAGGAAGGAAGGAAGGAAGGAATGATGGAAGGAAGGAGAAACAAAGAATTTTACCATAAAATACATAGTAATCAGTCCACTCATCTGCCTATCAGCCTAATTAGTCTACTTGTTCCTTATAAATGAGTAAGATGGGCTGAATCTTCAATTATTTAATCTGCATCTTGTTTTTAAATATATCAGAATCCTGAGTGAAATTTTAGTATGCATCTTTACTTTAAAAAGCACTAGTAATAACCAAACAATAAAGGAATATTAAAAGCTTTTTTTAAAAAAGTCATAAAAATAACTAAAAAGGCTACATAAAAACAAAAACTTTATTTTAAATGAAAATAGGAATTTGCAGTACAAAAGAAGTAACTAGTGCTAGAAATAAAAAGGAACTGAAAATCATGTTTGAGTATAAGCTGCATTAAGAAGAAGGTGAAGAGGGATGCTAAGGCGGGTTTGGAGGGGTGGAGGTGGAAGAGAAACCACCTCAGTAAAATCAGAAAATAGATTTTAATACTTAGAAAAGAACAGGAGAAAAATACTGGACTTAGAGTCTTATGGATAAAGTTATAATTATTGAAAGATTGATTGATATGTACATAGAACATTAAAACCCTTCCGATAGCATAGAGACAAAGTAGGAATTCTTCTTAAGAAACTGATGTGTCAAACCCTATTGCCAAGTCATATCTCTAACTGCAACGTGAGGCTTGGACCCAGTCCACTGATCACACCAGGTGGAAAAATTATCTCCCAACCTCCATCCCTCATCTGGTAGCAAGCAACTGAAGCCAAAATTCTGCCCGGTTATACTACTATTGTATTTTGACCCATGATCATGCCAGGAGAGAAGTCAATACTACCCTATTTATAAGTTTTAAATATTGTGATTTTGATGCCCCCTGGTGGGGCTGTGGTTAGGTCTGCTGCCTTTGGCAAGCACAGTCCACATACATCCCAAGGATATCAGTTAGCATTCCAGGGCCAGGGGGGAACAACCAAGATAAACAACTAAATAAAAATATTTTTCTTTATTTAATGCCTTTATTTCCACCTGCACTTTTTATATATATATATACTAAATATAGTATATAGATATGGATATAGATATAGATATAGATATAGTGATTCCTCTTTCATTACTCTTCTAAAGTCTGTTATCAAGATCTGGGAATTATTTGTTCTTTCCTAGAATGCAATGGGCAACAGAGAAGTTGTCCTTTCTCTCCCTGTTCTTCCCCCAGGAATTTCCCTAATGTGGATGACCCTTTGGACAGCTTCACCATTCACTCATTAGCCTCATAGTCTTTCAACTTCTAACCAGTTACATTGGAAAAAAAAAAAAGGAAATTTCTTTCCAGTTTAAGTCACTTGTTGCAGTGGCTTAGCCTATATGCCAACCAATACAAAAACTACACTCTGTCAGGGGTCTCCAAGACCACCCACAGATTCAAAATTCAATAACAGAACTCACAGGACTCAGCATATAGTTATGCTGATGACTAAGATGCATTACAGTGAAAGAATACAAAGGAAAATCTGCAACAGGAAAAGGCACATGTGGTGACATGCAGAGAAACCAAGCACAAGTGTTCCCTAATCCTTTCACACAGGGCATACTTAATTCCTCCAATGATAGGCTGTGACAACACAAGTGAAGTGTTGTCTACCTGGAAACTCATAAGAGACTTACTGCTCAAGTTTGGGGGGACAAAGTTGATAGAAAACATTTGCCTGGCATGTACCCACATTCCAGATTCCTAGAAAGAAAGCAAGTGCCCATTATAACCACAATGTATATGCAGTTTGTGCACAGGGAACACAGTTCCAGAGATGCTGGGAACTTCCTTAAAACCACACCTTTCTAAGATCAACAGTCTCAGCTTGCTATGTTCCCTCTGCACATATAACCTGATTAATACAGTATACAGATCTAGTAAAAATATGAAATATTCACAACAGTCCATATCAAAATGTGTAAATAAGCAACCCTGGTAGGAAGAAAAAGAAAGGGGTGGATGGTTAGGCATTGACTATATCTGTAATGTTCATTTTTTTTCAAACAGAAAGAACCAAAGTAAATATGGGGAAGCATTTGAAAGTTGTTTAAATTTTATCTCTATACATGTGTCACTAATTTTGTGTTCATTTTTATAATTTTAAAATGTTTCTTTATGGTGGCGATGGTGGAAGTTTAAAAATTTTCCAAAATTAAAATCTTAGAAGGAGGTAACTCTCACCAGAGCGTATCATGAATAGTATGTAGAAAGGACAATGTGTGAAGAAACAGCTTTAAATCAACCCAAATGTCCCAAGGTTAAGAGAAAATGTTGTAAGATTCATAAGAGTATCCTGCAAAATAAGCTAATTTTGTTAATAATCTAAATAAAAAGTCTTTTGCGATGCTAACTGGTGCCAGAAAGAAAGAATCTGAGTTTAGATCAATATTTAAACAATCGTTAACCAATAAGTCAATCATGAATGCCCCGTATATGCTATTTGAACAATAAAGCCAGGAAAATTATTTCCATATTCTGTAAACATTACCCACAAAAATAACAAAAGATGAAACTATCTTGTGGTGTATACATTTGTCAAGGTGTGAAACTGTATCCCTGAAACTTAGTGTTATAAATCAGTGTTACCTCAATAAAAAATAAACAAATAAATTGGACTTTAAGAACAAATAGCTTCCAATTTACATAGACTTTCCTGGAAGAGAAAGAGAAAGGAAAGACTGATTTATGCACATGTGTATGTGTGAAGATGAATGCAAGCATGAGAAAAAGAGAAAGGGAAGGAGAGAGGGGAAGAGAAGAGTATAAGTCAGGACTGGGAGAGAGAAAGTGAACATGCATGAGAGATTCTTTTTCTGGTCTCCAGTGTTAATTCAGATAATTCCATGACTAAAATGCACTAGAGGTGCAAATATCTTACGTCTTTAAATCACAGATTGCATCATGCTTTTTCAAGATGTTTCACAAAATTCTGTCTTTAAAAAGGTTTAATAACCATTAAAACTATATTTAAGCAAGTAGGAAGCATTAGAAGATTTATAGAATGAACACAATCCTATAAGCCTTCCTTTGAGAAAGTCTACATAAATATTACATCATGAAATATTAACCAACTCATAAAACTCCTGGGATTTGTATATGATCATTTATATTTAAAATAAGAATACATTTTTTATGATGGTGTTGATACTGTGCCAGGTGCTGTTCTAAGTGCTTTATCACATCACACTTAATCCTCAAATGAACCCAATGAGGAAGAAACAGCTTTTTCCCCATCTCACATGTACAGAAACTGAGGCACCGAAATTTTAAGTAGACTGTGTAAGGTGGAGCCCAGCTTCACTGGCAGTCGGGATTCAAAGCCTGTATTTTAACTTTACTTATTTTGCCTGCTTCATTTCCTATTATCTCATACTTTATGAAAACATAATATTCAACCAAAAATAACTATATTTCCTATACTGGTTGCTCATAATTTTGGCAAAGCTAATATAGGAAGGAGCAAAAGGGTATGTTTCTCTTGTGAATTAAAAGAAGACTTCAGTAGCTTTTCTCCCAAACCAGTATTCCACAGCATAGCAAAATCACCTGTCTGGGAAAGTGCTTCATTTCCTAAACTGTTATATAAAATACCTGGAAGCTATTTTAAAAAATAGATAAATAAAATAACCAATGCTGAAAAACTGTCATTCCTAACTTCCCCCATGATGACCCCTTTTTCCTGGGCAGCTCGAAAAATGAAGTTCTCATCAAACATTTTTTAAGCGCTCTTTATTTCCAGGGCAATGGAAAATGACTATGAGCCACTATGTCCTAGAAAATCACACTGACCAAATTACAGGGCCCTAAACAAGGGTAGTCATCTTCCATCTCACAGCAGTCAAAGCTTATCAGAACACACCTGTGCTCATGTGTTGGGTTATGGGCACCATCATTAAAATGATGCCTTAGAAATACAGGGTCAGAGTACTACCAGCAAGAAATTTGTTTTCTAATAGTGCTTATCACTTCTAAAATAGTTTGCTTTTTTATTAAGTATATATTGTTTTTCTCCCACTGCCAAGATGAATGTTGGGCAAGCTAGGACACAGGGGTGACAAGTGGAGAAGGGAAGGAAGAGGAAAGTATTTCTGACAAAAGAAATGACATCCCCAAAGGCCTACACTAAAGAGAAAGTTTTGCAGCCCAAGAACTGAAATTGCAGCACAGCTGGAGTGTAGACAGAGAAAGATTGGTAACAGAATAGGTCAGCCCACGGAAAGCAAGGGTCAGATCATCAAAGCTCTTGTGAGTCAGGAAGAGAAGGGGCTGGGAGGTTGAGAGGGGGTCAGGGAAATAATGAGAAGCCATTGAAATGCTCAGCACTGAGATCAATTCTCTGTGACCAAAGTTTGGATGATAAACTTTTGTTGTACCACTTGAAATCGCCAACCTACAAAACGGACCTACAAAAGTGGCATTGATCTATGGTTCAACCTCATTAAAATCTTCTTAAAAAGAAGCAAGGCTGGAGACCAGGAAACAGTTAAATCATGCAGGTGAAAAAAAAAAAGACTAGAACCCCCCACACAGTGATCATGGGAATATGCTTATCGAATCAGGGAAGTTAGATGAAAATGTGTCAAGGCTATTAGAGATGGATGCTTGTGTAGGAAAATAATATTAACAAGATGACCTAAAATCTGGATTTAAGAGTTTGAAGGAACCTTAGGAAATTTGACAACCAACTCTAACCATCCCACTCCACCCTATTTTTACAATCTGAAACATGATGTGTTTTTACTCTTTCACTCAAAAAAATGTATTATGAGAATGTTCCAGGTGCCAGGCCCCATGCTGTGCACCATGAGTATTAAAAAGCTGCAAAAAACTACCACTGCCACACCCATCTGGGGGGCAACTCTCATCACACCAGTGAGGTAAGCCCTTTAGATCTCTCACTTTATGGCAAATGTGGACCAAAACTCAAATTTTTTGAATCCTAGATATCCAGTACCTCTTCATGTACTATTGTATTTTACATTTCCTAAGCTTCTTCTTAGAAAGACAGTTATAACCTTACCATTCCATCTAGGAAGAAGAGGAGGGATTTTATGGACTGGAGGTAAGTAGCAAGTGTAGTCCTAACCTTTCAGGGCACTGCTCCCTTTCATAAATCTCCTACTGTGCTAGTCCCTGTGAGCCATGAACTCAGAACCCTTTTATTTCTAAGTCTATTTTCCCCAAGTTTAGTCTCACGTATCTCTACTGTAATCCACCACTGATTTCTTCTTGTCTTCCTAAATATAAAAAAATTCTAACCCCTTAATAAAAAGTAGTAGGAATTTCATTCGATTATATATGTTTTGCACTGAAAATCTGTTTTTTCTAAAAATTCAAATTACAGTTTTGTCTCTGCATACCCGTAAATTAGGTACTGGGAAAAGGGATAACTAGGTTCAAGATGCAACACCAATTTTCTCCAAGAGCAGTTCTAAAAGGGAAAAAGAAAGAAATGTCAAGGGAATAAAGAAATGTAAATTCTTTCATTAATTTTTTTGACAAAACTTAATTTCTTTCTTTTATTTACTTATTTCAAAACTGTTATTTTAGAGATAATTGGAGGCAGTTAACTTTATTGTATTTCTAGCAGTCACGAGCTAGAAAAGAAATTTTGATGTATACTTTACTTTGCCTTCAAAATATTGTGCCTAAAAAACACTCTACTTTTATTCATCAGCTTTTTTGCAACGGAAATGTTCCTCACTATTTCTTCCTCTTATTCTTAGTCATCTGGAGTTTTTAAATTAAAATTGGGACCTGCAATGAGTTATAATCTTTAGAGACCTAGAACCAAGATAAGCAGGAGAATGTGAACTAAAATGCTCATTGTTTCTCTCAAACTAATAAAACTTCCTTCTGTTGTTTTAATGTCTTTCAATTATACAAGTAATATATAAATGCATGATTTCATCAAAAAAATTGAAAAATAAAAACAAGTGAACATCTTCTCTTACCACTCCATCTCCCAACTACTCTCCATTCCCAAAGGAAATCTTTATGTTATCACTGTCACTAATTTGTCATTAGAAGTCAAGCGCTAAATCATTCCCAAAGGAAATCTTTATGTTATCACTGTCACTAATTTGTCATTAGAAGTCAAGAGCTAAATCCTGTTATGTTCAAAAATATTATTTTGAAATATAATAATAAAATATATAATCCATCCTTTCTATATACAGACTATTAAGTAAGCTGAGAACCAGGGAAATAAAAAAGATATAGAGATTATTTATGGCATAACAATAAAACAGAATATACTTCTTGAAAGAAAACATGCAATATCTGCTAGATTAATGGAACGGTAACCCAGGACAAGAAATATACTTATGAACAGCAATTCTTCAATTTTCACATACAGCTAGGTAAAACTAACAACACAAACCGTGTATTAAATGCTGGAAATTTTTTTCTTTGTTAAAGAACTGAGGTTGAAAGCAAGTTATCTTCAAGCAAAGATTAAGTAGTAAATTAAAAGTAAACAAAATAAATAGTCTGTATAGGGACATAAATACTAGCTTGCTACTTTTTTCATACTGATTTTCCCACAGGAAGGAATAGATTAAAGGGTGGATTACTTCAAGCACGATAAAGGTCTCTAGACTGACCCCACTCTCAGAAGGAACTCTTTCAGAGGAATAATGCTTTTTAAAAAAAAAAAAGAAAGAAAGAAAGAAAAAAAAACAACAACAGTGAAAGCCCAAGAAAACCCACAACTGAGTCCTTCAGAGGGCCTTCATTCACAGTCCCCATTGACTGTCCTGGCGTCTCTGAGGGAATTCAAAATAATTCACTGCGCACCATAATACTGAATTCACAACACAGAGGGAAAAAAGGTGATGGGACTGCTTTGCATCTGTTTAATTTTTTGCAGAAATGTTAAGGGGGTTAATCTTCTACAAGTCCAGTCATGTGCTTTCACAAAAGGCCAAGAAAGGAGTCGCAAAGCCTGCCATAATTCAAAGGGAGGCTCTTTGTGTCTTCTTTTCAGGCAGTGTGTCTGACAAAGAAGCTGCCTAAGTTCCTAGGCTTCAGGCTCTTGCCTGAATTCTGAAGTCAGTGAAGCAATGGTGATGTCATTGCTTCTGAAGACCACAGTTGGCTGAGATAATGAAGACCTCTTCACCTAAAAAGTATTATAATTTCTGTGGTATCCGTCTCCTAAACTTTCAGATATAAAAGGATCCTACTTGTTGGAAGGGGTGTTGTATTTTTCTTTATCTTCTGCATTTATTAGGAAAAAAACATCATTCTGGATCATGTTTACCTCTCACCAAAACATATCTTGCTTGGTTAGCAGATACTATTGGACTGGAATGATTTATACATATATTTAAGAGGAGAAATAGATTTTTCTTAAAAAGGAATGGGTATGTTATTTGATTAATATTCTAATATTAAAAGTCCAGTAATTAGTAGGCAAAACATGTCATTACATAAATAAGTTCCACTTCTCACCCTTTTAGTTCCCAATATATTCATACATGTGATTTGGAAAAGCAAATTATATTACCAAAGAATGGTAATTTGAAGACAGTTATTCATCAACATTATTAAATGATGGATTACTCTGAGAACTCTTTAAAAGCTATAGAAACTCACTGACAGAGAAGGAACAAGAAAAAAAATCATAAAAAAGTAAATTCAAGGAGTTTTCAGATCTTTTGAAGTCCTTGAGGACTAAGGGACTCTGCTTAACATAGTGTAATTTCATTAGAAAAGGAAAATTCTGTCCAGCTCTTTTTGAAAAGTATGTATGCCAGACATGACTTTTTAAAGAGACAATATTTTCCTAAGTTTTTTCTGATTTTCTCCTCCAATCTGTCTTGTGGCCGATTCTTCTTCAATACATATAATATTAGTTATGAAAAGTAGACTTCTTTAAAATACTAAACAAGCAACTAAAAGAAAAATAAAATATTTGTTTCTTCTCAAAGGAGAATATTAGATGAGGCGAAACAAAAATAAGAGGTGGATGTGCTTAAAATAGGCAAGCCAGGGGGTTTATGTGAACCATTTTATTTAGTCCTCATATATGAGACAAATATTACTGTCTGCAGCTTTCAGTTCCTATCAAATCCAATCCAAAGTAGAGTCTATTCCCTTCTTTTAAAAGATGGGTTAGTGTTTATCAAGCAAAATAAAGTATAGGGATACATTCCTGTATTCCGAAAAGAAGAGAATGCTGTCTTGCATGTATAAGAACAAACAAGAAGATAAGGTGGGAAAAAAATGTGTTTGGAGAATTTAGAGTTCAGTAAAGCCAAAGTACAGAGTGTATTGTAGACATAGAAATGACTAATGAATAATGAGATAAAATAGGGAGTTTTCAAGCATGAAAGATAATGCTAAAAAAAAAAGTCTCTTAGGAATGGGAAATGACTAAAGAATTTTAAACTACACAGTAACAGAAAGTATTTTTGTGTATGAATATCATTATATCTTCAATAGAAAGCAGCAAATCTCCAAAGGACATAAGAGTAAGGAACATGCAAACAATTATAAAAAAAATAGTTCTACATGGAGGGAAAAATAAGACTTCTATCTGTATTATATTTTATTATATTCATTAAAATTTCTGTTACTGTGTCAGTCCTACAAGTTGTACATGTCCTATAAAGTACAAACTGTAGTAATATGCTTGTGTATGTGTATGTCTGTACTCATGGGACAGTTATGTAATCCACAAAGTTTGCTAACATTCACTCTCAAAATGATTTAGGGGACACAGGGCTTAGACGCAGAAAAATAGGAGGTTGCTGCAATAATTCAAACAAAAAAAAATTAGACTCTGAACAAAAACAGAAAAAAAACAAACAAACTGAAAGGGCTATCCTGAGAGTCTCCTGTGTATATAACTTGTGAGTCTGGTTTACCACCTAGATAAGGAATGTGAAAGTCAGAAAGGTTAAACGGGTAGATGTTGGTACCATTCTTAACAAAGAAATCTAATAAAGAAGTAAAAGGCAGTTTAGTAATTGATAGAGAAAAGCTCAATGTTGGCCAAGATGAAGTTTATGGGATATTCAGGTGCAGACAGCTAATAAGTGGTTAAAAACAGTCTTGGTTCTCAAGAGAAGAATGTAGGCAAGACATCACTGTGCCGTTCTCCCACAGATTACCAAAGATACAAAACTCAAGAAGAGGAAAAAAACCAGAACCTTAAGGAAGACTTGCATGGAAGGTATGGGAAAGGAAAAGTTATTATGGAAGAAGGCTAAGAAGGAAATTCAAGTAAGAGTTTGTCATAGAAGTCAAATGAAGAATTTAAAGCCACAAACTGGTAAGGTGAATAAAAAAGCAAAATGTATCAGTACTTTCATCATCAAATAATTTTGCTATTTCTTTTGAAAATAAATTAAATAGCAGGAGCTGAAAATCAGATTTCAAAGAATCAAGAAGTTAAAGCATATGAAATAATTCATCCTATAAGACAGTATATGAAATGGTATAAAAGTGCATGGTGAGAATAAAATTGGGCTTTTAGTGGTAAACAATGAAGTTTATATGGATGTTGATTTACAGCGATGCACACCTGAAACATAAGCTTAGAATGTAATATTACTTCAGTAGAATTATTTTAAAAGAGGAAAGGCTATGGAGCTTTAGGAAAACTAAAAAAAACAAACTTTTATTAAAAAATGACATGTTGGATAACGAACACTAAAGAGAAGTGACAGGAAGAAATCTCAGATACAGAAAAGTCTATATGTTTATGGAAATGATATCAAGCAGAGAAGATAATGAGGAAACCTCTGACTATACTGAATGTCTCTCCAAAACCCACAATCAGGCACCAAGTCTCTTTACTTCCATGAGAATGAAGATGTGATATTATTATTGAAGCATAACGTTAGAATATTAACAATTATTTCATGAGTTCAAAAATTTTTTAAATTATGTTTTCTGAGCATTTTTGAAATAAAACGCTATGTAATACGTATACCAGTGAACCCTGATCTCATCACTAACCCTGTATCTCAGACTCAGAAACTGGTTAGAGGGCTCAGGATGGCATAGGGCATTCTTTTTGTGCTATCATGATACTTTCAATTTATTAAAGGTAAAAATATAATGGTTATAATTATTATGAACTGTCTCACATTAAACGGTCCCATAAAAATGTTTTGCTTCTGCTTATTGAAATACATTCCATTCCATTCACTTCTTTGCTACATTTCCAGTATATGTACTAGATGCTCTTATTAACTTTCATCTTGATTATTCCAATACATTCCAAACTACCTCTATTCTCTGACCTCTCTACTCCAAACTCCACATTCATGGAAGACAGTTCTTTTCAAAATACAATATATCACTCTGCAAGTACATTGAGGGGTTATATTTTTTAACTTGTAAAATCAGGTCTTTGCTATTTGATATTAACTGATCTTTCACGAGGCAAATATGAAAAAGAATACAAACAATTGTTTGGGTAGTGGTAAGAAAGGAAAAGGGAAAGATGTGAAAGAGATTGAGTTGATGGCTATCTTGTGTAGCACACCACCTCACTAATGGCATATTGAAGCAGGCAGCATTTTCATTTTATAGATGAGGCTATGGTATTTGGAGAAACTGTCCAAAGTGCCTAAGTTCACAAAAGTCTGTCAGACTCCAACACATACACCAGAAAAGATTTATGAATATTCAAAGAAGATGATACCATAAAAGGGGCATATATTTTGAAACTGTATAGAGTATAATTAAACATCAGAGAAAATATGCTACTAAGTTATAAGAAAAGAGACCCAAAACAACTGAGCAGGGATAGAAAGGTATAAGGAAACTACAGCGACTGCGATAGAATCAAGAGAACAGAAAATTCAGAGAAACAATATACTATCAGATATAACAAAGAGGTCAACTGAATGGACTTTGAGAAAGAAAATCTGTTGAAAATTTTGTGTCTTTCAGTATCTGGAGAAAATTATTTATGTAAACTGCTCAGGATGAGAGCCAAGTTAAGAGGAAACTGGATAAAAGACTAAGTGATAAGGAAGAAGGAACAAAGGAGATACATGTTCTTTTTTTTAAAAAAAAAAAAATGGCAACCAATGGCAACCTACTTCTAGGCCAAGGGAGACAGAAAAGACTAGTTTTTATTTCTTCCCAGCTCCCATCAAGGCCAAATGTCAGAGAGAAGAGACATGGTATTAAAACACACAGATAGCTAAGGACAAGAGCCAAAGCAATTCTTCTTGCTCTATCTTGGGAACTCTGGAAGAACACTTCATGGAAAACTAGCACATCAATCTGGTTTAAGTTGAGGAATCTAGACTCGCTTTGGTTCCTGTGTAGCAAGATTACCAATGTCTGAGATTCCTGGGAAGCCTGTCAGAAAGAGCTGCTGAACCAGGGTCAACGTGGAGCCACTACAGAAGCTGTCAGTGGATCACGTGGACTAGATAAACAGGGATCCTAGCCAAAACTCAGGGTGGTCTGCTGTACCCGTGAGAGCAGAATCCAGTCAAGTTGAGAAAGTCCTGCAGTGAATGCTAGGAGGGCTAGCAGCAGCCAGGCAGGCAAGGGGTACCAGCCTGGAGGTGCACACAAAGCCAGCCAAAGTCCACTTACTAGTGAAGACATAAAACTCCTGTTTCAAGTCAAAATGTGATACACTCCATACTATAGAATAGCGGAACTTTCCCTGCCCTGTTTTGTTTGTTTGTTTTTTTCCAAGAAGAAATGTGTGCACTAATATAACCACTTTATTAATAAAAAGAAAGTCCATTTTCATAATGTCTACTTACTACTTAAATTCTTGGCTTCCCTATATTATTTCTAATCAGGATACAAAACTTGAAGTTAATTCAAATTACTTTAGTCACTTTATCAAACTTGTCATAAAGTCACAAAAGGAATAAACAGAGAAGGAGTGATACTCGTACACACTCTGAGTTGAGGTCCTGAGTTGCAATGTAACTGGGTATGTATAACAAGGAAAGATGTAAAATACATAAAATGATTTCATTCAACAATAAAAATTTGGATGATTATTATAATAATTATTTTATCTAATATCCATGCTCTTTAAATATGAAATCTATCAAAATAATCCCTACACATCATAAATGTTCATAAATTCTGTAAGTCTGAGGTGGTACTAAGACTTACCAGTGATGACAATGCTAGAACACTTTTGCTATATATTTAAAAGAAGAGTATGAGTGAATGGTAGAAAGATGCCCAGAGGACCTCAAATGATAACAACACTATAACAATCATACAAATGGTTCTGCTGACTTTTCAAATGTTGGGATATCACAGATGAGAGAATGGATGTTGAGGATGTAAAAATAACACATATCTAGCCTGAATGACTTAATTATACTTCCTTTAAAGATATTTGGGGACATGCATCTACTACATCTAGCAGTGATGTCACCCAGGACTTGGCACTAAACTGAAAAGTTAAGTCCAGGTTTACAGAATGAGGAAGAACATTGACTATGTAGTGACATTTTTATTACTTCAGTGCATGGCCCAGGATATAAAGTATAAGAGAATCTGTTTTCATCACTCACTTGTTTCACCAAAAGGAACTTAGACATTGCTTTTACCCTTTTAGCACGTGGGGTAAGATCTGCTAAAACATGAAAACCTGCCAAAGTGCAAGATGAAACTGATGACAGAATGCAAAAAATGTTTAGTGCCATATAGACATTATTCTTAACATTTAAAGACCACTCAGCACTTTTTAAAAGAACACTAGAGAAAAACAAAGGCTTCTACAAGCATTGGCTAAATACTACTTAAAGATCCTCCTCTGGATGACAATATATACCAAGTGGAGGATGCTTGATACTATTAATTAGAGCTCTGAAACAATGAACAGCCCCAAAGCAAGACCAAGTTAATGTGGGGAGCATACGAACGATTATAATAGTCATGAAAGATGAGTTTTTAAAAAGTCAACTAATGATTCATATAGACTTGTCAAAGACTTTTTTCAGATATTTAGTAAGGTGTTAAGAAGTGATATGAGAATATGCTTTATACAAGTAATTATCAACAGCAGACTTTATATTCCCACTTAGGGAAATGATGCTAATCATTCTTGACACAAATTTTTCTGTCATTTATAAAATCCCAAGCTGACAAAATTCTGTTACAATTTTTTCAATTTATATATTTAGACCAAATATATTACTGAAAATTAGAGGAAAATTTCTTATATATAGAAAGAATGAAATAAAATATTTAGCTCCCCTTGCAAAATCACACATTCATTGGTCTGATTTCAGGTCTCATCTTAATTTATAGTTCCCATAATCTGATCTCAAGCACTTCTTAAAAAATATTATTTTTTTGCTATATTTATTTTCCTACTGCTCCATTTAAATTCAACATAAATCAATAACCTCCACCTCATATACTAGGAAGATATACAGCAGGGAGACAAGTATAAAATGAAAAGTATGTATATCAATTATTGACTCTTGAGAGTAACACACCTGAATCCTCCACAAGGATATTCTCTCCTCTTCTTTTCTCTGTCTCTCTCTCTCTCTCTCACAAAATACCAAACAAGATGATAAGAAGAAAATAGCATTGTTTCCCATATATAAACTGTATAATTAAAGTTAACGACTAATGATTCGGGAGGAAAAAGAAACAAAAAAAAGTAAAATTTACTTTACAGCAAATAATCTTTAAATATATCAAAGCATTAATAGAAATAGAAATGATGAAAAAGATTACAAAACTTCTAGCATATTCAGATTCCTTACACAAGTGATTCCTATTTACTTATATGAACATTTATAAGTTATACAAGGCAATAAAATAAGTATACATTTTAAAATATATTTAAGTAGGCATAATAATATGGGCAGAGTCAAAATGTACTTAATATTTTACTAAAAATAAGGCCTGTTCCTCCTAAGCAAAAACAGTTGACATGAATAAAACCTAACACTAAAAGTATATTTTGATAATAGGATATGTTTTCAATTTAGAAAAAGTAAAATCATTTCATATACTAGTAAACTTACTTCTTGGTATGAATTGCTCTTTCAAAAGTCAATCATTGATATAGCTACTTCTGGGTAAGCAATCTTAATTTAAGAGTCAAGAACTGGCCTAAATTCTCTGAATTAGTTTTTTTTATCTTTATATAAATTAACTGATTTTAATTTCACTTCACTCACCCAGTTATTTAAAATCTACAATCCTCTTTTCCATTAATGCCACATTAGTAACTAAATAATAATTCAACAGCTCCAAATTCTCAGTAAAATTGGTGCCTTTCCATATTCAATTTTTTTCTAGAAAAAATAGATATATTTGTAATTTTGATCCAAATATTTCACAGACACACATCTTTCATTCAACCTGCTAATGAATATATATATATAATAATATAGCTATATAATAAGCCCAGAAAATATTTTTTAAATAAATAAAATATCCTTTTTAGTTCACATTTGAAATGTCTTTAACCATCACTCTGCTTCCTAATTATTTCTGAATTCATTCAATCTTTAATGGCTTATTTTTATAAATAATTATTATAAATACTCAGATTATAAAATATATAAAACTAAACTGAAACAGAATTCCATAATATGATTAGTATTTCTATATGAATATGATGGTAGCAGCCTTTTAAAATTTTTGTTTTTTTATTTTTGTTTATTACACTGAAGTGAAATGGAACAGTAGGGAAAATATGTATAGCAAAGAAATAATATTTTTGAGAAGTATTTGAGATCATATTATTCTTATTGATGATTCTTCAGTTTATGATACTATGTTTCAAGAGAATTGATTTATATCTCAGTGTGCATATATCACACTATAACCATCATCAGAGTCTAGTGCCATTCACCACTATCAATTTGATTCCTTCTAGCTGCAGTCCCTTGGCAAATGGCTGACCCATAGATTATATTATAAATTTTATAGATGTAAAGAAAATATACATATATAGTTTTATATATATAATTTACCATCTACCTATAAGAATTGTTGTTATTTGACAGATCTTAATGACTTAGTAATATGTTCTGTGCTTCCCTTAATTAAAAAATTTGCTAAAATAAATGTCTATTTTTTTTATTTTTAACTGTGGTGATTATGTATGTGTATGTATGTGTGAGGAGGGTGAGATGTTAAAAGCCCACCAATGTTTCTCTTTGATCAGGGTATAGGTCATGAGAACTTCCAAATACAAAAACTTATAGCACCTACTGATGTGTCTGCAGATTTAAGGAAGGACATTATGCCTAGGAACTTCCTAGTGTCACTAAAGTAAGAAATAATCTTTCAATTATTCAAATTCCCATTCCATAGTTTCATTCCCTGGCAACCAGGAGCAACTCCCAAATCATTTCTGACTTGCATGTTTCCCACCTGGGACAAAGACACTCCTTCACAGCACCATGACAACCACACCACCAACACAAGCACTTGGGTTCATGCAGGAAAATGAAAAACCTGAAATGAAGCTAGGCTTACTCTTTGTTGTTTCCCACTGGTAGGAAGTAATTACAAAAATTACTCTAACACAAAGCTTCTGGTGAATGAATAGTTTGTAATTTGAAGGGAGAACCCTGGGGTCAAGGGACTAAATAAAAAATATGAAAAGCTGAATGATGTCATATATGTACAGATCCCTATACCCCCCAAAACAGACTGATTAAAGCAAATTTCTTAATGACAAAGTAGACATTACGAAGAGATGGTCAGGGATATATTTGGGGTTTTTATCTGATCTTAGACTGATAATAACAGTCAAGGTTAACTTTCTGACCCTCTAATTAACCATGTTGCTGCCAAGTGAAATTTCCAAAACAGTAAAATGTAATTTTATCTAAACCAAAAACGGACATGATTTCCATACTCCCAAAGCAGAAATCAGAAAAAGTAAATTCAACTCTTGCCCCATGATGAAGTAGACAAATTTCTTTATTATAAGCATGCCAAGTTTATGTTTGCTGCTTCATGAAAAAGATGATATCCTTTGCCAGAAACTGTCAGTACTATGTGCTATGATCATCTGCCAGTTTTACAGTGGAAGAAACTATTATTAATAGTACCAAATGTTAAACTGCTTTAGGGCTTATTCTTAAAAGATAGCTAACCATCTTTCCTTGAGACAAAAACAGGACATTGGAATGGCAAAACAGGACAGTGTAATGTGTTGGTGTGTAAGGGGAGAGAAGGAGGTGGAGCAGTCCAAGCCGGAGCAGAGCAGCCAGGATAGCAACAAATAAGTGTTATTTGACGCCAATTGATCATATAGTAATTATATGTGGTCCAGCGGGACTTCATAGAAATGACCAGGGTCGATACAAAGAATTTTGGCACCTTAGGCAACAAAAACCAAATCTGGAACCCCAGTAACCCCTACTTTCAATTCCCTGTTTAAAACACACTCAGCTTTAACCATTTCAGTGCCAGAAATGCCCAGTAACTGGCCCAGTACCAAAAATGACCAATAACCCCAACAGTGCCAGAGATAAGCCCCACAATACCTGCCTGCAGCTCAACCATGTTGCAGTGTTCTGCTCCCTTTAAAGAAACAGGTGTGCTTGGGATGAGTGGGTGGTGGGTGGGACCCCCTTCCCATAGCTGTTTACTCACAGGGGATGGGAACAGCAGTAGCAGCCCAGGACCCCCACAGTCAGTACTGGTGAGGGCTGTCTGTAACGTGGGACAGAAGAAGGGGAAGTTGCTTTTGGGCTACCTCAACAGACTGGGCCTGGGACTACTCCTCTTTCACCCCACATTAAAGATGGCCCTGGATTGTTAGAAACAGGACAAAATTTACATTTACATTAAAATGACAATATGGTCAAGGAAATATTAAAAAAAAACAGTACTGTCCCATTTAAAATGGTATGTATGGTCAGGTTATTTAAAGAGCAATTCTAAAGCAGACCACTGCATCTGCAATTTTGCTAGTTTCATATACAGCTTTTCATATTTTTCTACATTTCCAAAAAATTAAAAATTGCCTTAAACAGGGTCAAAGAAATGAGAATCATCTCTGAAGTACAGGGGAATGGCTGAGGAGTTCTGTTGTTGAATCACATAATATGATATATTATCTCATCAGATTCAAAGTCATGATTTTACTGGAAACCCAGATAAATATTCATGGAGGATAAGGAATCAAAATAGCAATTTGCATTCAGTCAAGTAGAAAAACTTAAGGTTTTTGAGTTTGGAAGAAACACAATTTTCCTTTTGTTTTTAGTTTAGTTTTTGTGTTTGTTTTTTGAGGACATAATGTCTTCTTTTTTGGTAGTGATAGATAGCAAACATCTTACATTGGCTCCCAGTTCTGTGCAATGAACACTTCTGATTTTCACTGATACAGAATTGGGAAAGGGAGATTAGAAAACAAGTGGAGACATTCCAGACATCCATGAGGCAATATTTACCTCCTGAGTTCTGAGCTAATCGCTACCTACCCCTATCACAACATGTATCTGAGAGCATTCATATACTAATTCTGAGACATGATTAGAAAACATACTACACATTAAAACAAAAATTGTCTCACTGTTCTAATGGATCTCTGAACTCAGTAATCAGAAATTATACCTCCTTTTCATCTTCCATTAAGTCTATTCTATTCCTTATTCTAAATACTCAAAAACTGGAAGAAGGATCCTCTATTCTTTCAGGTTAGAATTTTGAGTCATCTTTGATCACTTTCTTTCTCCAGTACCTACTTCTACTTTATCAAACAACCTTGTCAGTTTTATTTCAATCTCAGTCCAATTTGGCTCCTCTCTATCTCACTACTGTTACTGACCTCATTTAGGTCATGATTGGTTTTAACTTAGATCTCAAATACAAGAAATGTGGTCAGGAAATTACTGTGACAACTAGCAGAAGACAGAATTTATATTACAAGGATACTACTGATAAAAATCTTTGGGGTCAAAAGTGCCTTGCTTTGATCAAAACTTTTCCAGATGACCAGCTGGCAGAGAAATTTATGAAGATCCTAGCTTTCCAATACATTTCTAAGTAAGTCATTCATTTCATTTCTCTTCTGACAACTGTCTTTAAAAGTCTCAGGTATCTCCTAAAATAACATCCTGAACTAATCCCGAAAACTATAGTTTTTATTTATAAATTAATACACCTTTCTAATCTTAGAATCAGTTCAATTTTACATTTTAAGATGATGCACTAAATTATAAAATTATATTTTAAATTTTCACTTGGGAAGTAGTCTGTGAAAAAGCTTAGCTATGAGTTCTATGAGTAAAAGTTTAAAGAATTTAAAAGTCACAATAGAATACTTAAAAGTTCTGAATCTGAATATCATTTTACCCTCAGAAGAGATTTATACTTGTAAAATATGTGGCTACAATTTAAGATTCTCAAAAGGAGGTAAAATGATATCACTAGAAACTTACTTCAATTAGAATTCATAAATTAAAAATTAAAATTGTTCAGCTCAAATTAAGATTTAACATGGAACATTTTGAGAGAACTGAAAGGCGGTATTTTGGTTCAAGTTTTAAGGTAATGTAAAATTAACAAAAGAACACCTTATGCTTTGACACATGACCATAGAAGCCCTTTCCAAAATGTTTTTCTCTAGTGTGTGGCCTATTGCTGTAAGGTAATCTATTCCTGATTGAAATGTTCAAAATAAACAGTCTTCAGTATCTGTATTCTTAAAAAATTATTCTTTTTAAAGTCTGAGTATGCTGATTTTGATGCCACTGGGACTGATATTTCATATAATTCCCTAAAATAAAGTCCCAAATACCTTAATTGTCTTCAATTCCTTTAAATTTATATACTCTGACTATTAAATTATTTTCCTAAACTAGCATCTAAAAATACAATAGGTATTTAGCTTAATATTTCTTGTAATTTTTTTAATCTCAAGAAAAAGAAAATCTCCTTTCCTTCCCTATAAATATTAGTTTTAGGAGAAGTGTCAGGACTTCTACTTACAGGAAGATACTTTCAGGGACTGAAATGGAGCAAATAGGGTACAGATTGATTAGATGATAGCATCACATGGCAAACGGGGATGGTCACAGTGAGGAATGTGGTTTCTGGTTCTGCAATAAAACTCTATTACACCTGGGCTATGCTTGTTGAAATACATTTAATCATTTTTCAAAAGCATATCAAATATTAATACTGTATAACAAATGGTCAAGGCTATAGAAAAAAATTGTACTCTACTACATATCTTTTGCCATAACTGGTCTTCTCATTTAGAATGATATTTTTGTTTTGTTTGTTGTTTGTGCATGTGTGCATTGCGGAGGATGGGGTTTAGGAGGGGGTGGTTTATATTTTCCCTTCCCCAGGCCAAGGTCTTGAATTCAGATCCACAGGTTTTACATGATCTGCACCTCAGTTTGTAGGGTGTGCCCAGGTTGTATGCTCAGGCTGTGCGCAAGAATGACATTTTAAAACAGAGAACTATGAATGAGAACAATAATGTATTCATGATATGAAGACAAGCAAAGTCTAACTGTTCCCTTTAACAAAACTCCTAACATGCACATTTTACACACAATTATTAATATTAATAACAATAGCTACAGAATTGTTATTAAGTATTCATTATTATTGAAGGCTATTGCAATTTGCAGATATTATTTCAAATACAATCATGAAATTTCTTTCATTCTTTATTCACAGATAAAAAAAAATTGAAGCTCAGAAAGGTTAATTGCAAATTTAAGATAACAGAATAATTAGAAATTGCAATACTCTTACTTATAACTGACTACTGCAAAGCGTATTCCTTCTGACAAACCATGGTGGCCTCTCAGAAATACTCGTTTCTATTAACACAATCCTTTTCCCTGAAATTTTCAAGCTATGCTAATGTTAAAATTAAGCTGTGCAATTCCATTAGAACAGCATACTAAAGAAAGTTGGTGGCATTTGAAAATCAGATGAATAACTAAGTAACAACTCTCATAATGTAAGACACCATTAATCTAGAAGACAGATGATAGCTAAATTAAGATTATATCCCTGACATTTCCCTAAAGGAAATTTTCATTAACTTTAATTCAGAAAGTTAATATGGCAAAAGTGCATGTTGACTTTTACAGATTTGGTTAAAAAAAACATAGATTTCTATATTTCCTTTCTTCTCCATAAAGAAAAATTCTATACCCAATTTACAAGAAACCTTGCTTTAATGCCAAGTTTGTTTCAGATTTAAATAAACTAACAAAAAAAAAATTTAAATGTCAATATTCCATAATTTAGTTGATTTTTCTGAGTCCAGTTTACTTTGAAGTAAAACATAACAAATTACACTCACTGTCTGCTACAAAGAGTAAAACATTTTGCAAAATAGAGAGTAAAATCAAAAAGCAAATTTATTTTCAAATGTTTATCTATCATACTAGTATTAAAACAAAACTTTTCCCCATAAGTGTGCCTCACTTGAAACATTTAAAAATAACATAATGCATAATTTAGACACTACTGGAAAGCACAGTATTTTTCAACTTCAACATAAGGAAGATAAAAGATAGCCAATGTGAAACTTGTTAGGAAATCATAAATAAAAAACATATCAGGGAAACAATACACTGGATAAAATAATACAAAAAACATACTCCTCAATGCACTTAAAAATGAAAAACCATATTTCAAAACTTATACGTTTAAACTTCCTTCTTCACCTCCACATTGCACAAGAGGACCTGATCATCATGTTCTCTTCATTTATGGGAGAGTTGTTTTCATCACACCTTAGGTTATGGTTAACTATTAAGTTTTTAATTCCTACCTCTGTAGAAGTCTTTGGACAGGTCTTTGGGAGATCTTTCTGCTGCTGATCTCTTGTATACAATATGAATCCTTCCTGTTGCTTCTTCCGTCTGCTTACCTCTTTCCAAGGGCTCAATGAAATATTCATCATTATCACTTTTTATCATTCCAGCCTAGAAAAAGCATATAACATTTATTTAGAAAAGAAGTATCTGTTATTAGCTTACAAGTACTTTTCTGAATGACAAAGATACAATGTATGAAAATAAATCCTTTTTCTTCCTATTTTTGGCTATAAATTTTAAATATCAGTAATTCCTATATGGTAGAAATTCATAGGTAGTAGGAATAAAAAGTCACATATAAATTTGACTAAAGAATTTTACATATGTTAATAATAAGAAAATCAAATAATGTATATATTTCATCAGACTGTAAAAGAAATGCATTTACATATTCTACTGTGTATTTTATATCAAAAAGAAATCATATGAGGGTACCTAAACTCAACAAACATCTGGAATTTCTTCTAGTAATCATTGTGGATTAGCTATTAGTCTATGCATATTGACTATGCTGTGTGTGTGTGTGCTGTATATGCATATTTTATCTTTTTACCTCATTTACATCTTCTTTCCATACCACTGTTATAAGAGAAATTAGTTCCATATTACAGGAAGTATGTAAAGCCATTTCTACTTTAAAATGCCTCTTTAAACTTCACTGAAATCCCACACTTCTATTATTTATTAATTAAAAAAAAATTCATACTTGTCCTACCATAATGTGACTTTATTATATATATATGTATGTATGTATGTATATTTCCCCCTTCAAGCTTGATTTTTCCACAGCAAAAAGGTCATCCTTGCATTCAATTCCTTCCATCTCTCAATTTACTGTCTTTTTCTGCTTCATCGTTTGTTTACTTAGACAACACCAGGACTATATTCAGGAGTATAGCTGAAGAAAAATTATTTCTCTGAAATTTATTCTTACATATTTCTGCTTTAAAGGTCATATATTGATGTGTAGCATGAATTTCAATATCAGTACATTTATTGGACAACAGAGTTGACAAAATAATGTGTTAGTGTGGGAATTGTAATTACTTTGTAAATATCTATCAGATCTAAAGGTAAGCCCTATTTTTCTCCTGAGGCCCTTAGCTTATTCTATATTTCCAATATGAGGTCACTGACTCTTAGGAAACATAGGCAAGGCGGATGGGGAGAGGTTCTCATTCCTTCTGTCTCTAGCAATCTGGTGTACAGCCACACAGAAATAAAAGTACACCTTACCAAAGAGCATATGTTTTCAGCAAATATCCTCTGACTGGAGCTTTTCTGATACATTCAATTCTGCCCTCCCTTTCCATTATAACTTCTCCCACTAAGTACACTTTATCCACTCCTTCCCCTGTATAAGCTTCAAAGGGTATTCTTAGAAACTGTGGTGCTCCTATATGCCATGTCTGTACCTATATTGACACAGCCTGTGCAAATACAAATAGTCCTTGAATTCACGAGACAAAGTCTTAAGAGAGAACATCACTACAGCTTTTCTTTCTTTTATTTTAAGGAAAGGAGCAAGCAGAAACGAAGGTGAACTGGCAGGTAGGAGGGAAGAGAGAGAAGGAAGAAGCAGTTTTACTGTATTTTTATTTTGTTGTTCACACTGGTTTTTCCCCTGGGTCCAGGACTTGAACCCAGGGGTATGTGGCTTGCTCCTTGGGAGGTGACTGACCTGACCGCTGCACCACCAGGACGCACCACTACAGCTTTTCATCATGCTTATTAACCTTCTATACTTTATTAAAAATAATATTGAATTATTGGACATTCAATAGCCATGTTGTTCCTCTAGAAACACAGGCCAAAATATGAAGTTCTTTTCTCATATAGTTATTACATTTATCCTACTCCTGAATTGTGAAATGTAGTGTTTTTCACAAATAGTCTGACTAAAGCTCTGCCTGATAGAGTTGTTTCTATTGTCAATGAATTCATCTCTTCTAGAAATACAATTTCCATACTTTTCTCATGCTTTCCAATGATCATTTTACTCTCTCTAGCTAGCCTTCATATTCCTACATCTCTTCTTACCAGTAATTTTAATGTCACCGTTTTTGCCCTTCTCAGACAAGGATGGGCATTCATCAACTACATCATGCTAAGTACAAACTAAGGAAACACCAAGTTAAAAGACTAAGTCCAAGGCCAAAATGTCCAATCTTATCACTAACACCACCTGTTGGTGGCAGATAGTGTTAACTTGCTTTATTTATTAAATATACATTTAAATTTATCAATTGAAATGCATAAGCCGGGGTCTTCAAATTAGTCTTGACACCAGACTTTTCTTTACGCCAAATTCACTTAATCATCACGCTCTGTGAAGTCTCTTACATCTTTCTCCCTCCTTCTATTTCCACTATCCACTTCCTTACTTACAGACTTCAGCACTGATAATTTGAATTACAGAATTTGCCTCTTATTTTAAGACTCTTCAGTGATTGTAATGACTGGATGCAAACAGAGGTCACTGAAGCAGTCACTAGCTCTGAGCAATTGACAATGGCTATGGGAACAATTTAAAGTGATAGAGCATTGAGGATTAGTACCTTACCCATAAAAAACATTTCTACATGTGAAAACATCAAAATCCCAGGTAACTTCCCTGACTAAGCCACAGGTAAAACGAAATTTAATCCAGCTAAACCTCTTTCCCAAAAGGCAATGAAAATGCAAACTGGACTGAGGCAATGTCAGAGGCAAGAGCTATGTCTCGCAACCCCCAATGACTCCATGGACAGGATCTGAGTGATAGCCACTTTAGACATGAATTTGAACATCATTTAATGAAAAAAAAAAGCAGCTATGTACAGCATTGTTCTAGACATCACAGTACATTTTAAAAATTCTCAAAGATACGGTTTTCTTGTCCTCCAGTTGAGGGCAATCTAGTCAAATAAATAAAACATATGTCTTCAGGTATTAAATGAGGTATGCTATGAAAAGTCCTGAAAGTAAATGCCATTGCAGCAGAGAGGCACATCAAGTCAGGTTTCCCACACCATCACAATGCACATAACAGCCTACCAGTAGAAGCCATTGATTCTGCATCCAAAATTATCTAAAATCTGTGTCACTAATCTCTATCATTATGAGATTTTACTTTGGTCACTATTACTATTATCCACACTATCTCTCACATTTTCACATAGCACAGCAGCCAAAATTATCCTCTCCAACTATCATGAATTTAGACAGACTAGAAAGTGGAAACAAATGGACTAAACACGCAACAGCTCAAAACATCAGGTGCCTCTTTCTTCCTTACATAAAAACTCAAGATAGTTCTAGGTCACCTGGAAAACCATTCTGTTCCACAGTCTTGCAGGAGTCCAGGTGGTAGGTGGCTCGGCCATTTCAATGTGGGACCCCATGTTTCCCAGCTAGAAGAGCAAGAGCCTGAGGAAGGTGGCCTGGGAGGTTATGAGCTACTACCAGTTAGTTGTGATAGTCACCTTTACCACGTGCTTCCATGGGCAGGAAACAATTGCATGGCTCTAGCCAACTACAAAGACAGCCAGAAAAAGGAATCTGGCTGTGTGTCCAGGGAGAAAAGATAAACAGATTTTGGTGAACAGAGAGCAATCTCAACCTCAAGTAAGATCATGCCACTCTTTTTAAATTGCTTCAATTGCTTCTCTCTGCACTTAAAATCATACCGTAACCATGACCTTCCAGACCTGTGTTCTCTGGTCCTGCCTATCGACCTCAAGCTGGGCATTCACAGGACCTTAATATGCACCAGTCTTAAGGACCTTTGTTCATTTTGTTTTCCCTTTTATATTCCCCAATTCTTTACAACCTCAGGCCTTTGAAACGCTGTTAGTTCTAAGAAGGTTCCTCTCTGAGGATACCACACTGCCCTAAACTGGCTATCTTCTATTCTCCGGGTCTGTTTAAATGTTATTTCCTTAGATGTGATATTCTAACTCCTTAACCCACATAGTTTAAGTGGACCCGTTAAATTAGGACTCAGCTTAGCCAATCATTTCTGACTCAGAACAAGGTGTCCTTTTGTCATAAGCCTTAGCATAAATGCCAGGTTGTTTCATCTGAATGTTAAATTTATTATCCTGTCCTTCCATGAACTGTCAACTACTGAGACAAAGTTGTTTGTCTTAATTCACTTTCATTACTAAGCACCAGAACAGTTGCTGGCACAAAACTTATCTTCTATACGTTTTCTTATGAAAAACTACATGAATGGTATAAGCAAGGGGATAAAGAATTTTTAAAGACTGGTGTTGAACTTTAACATGTGGATAATGGCCCTGCTAATGGTCTAAGAGAAGCATAAAATGTTAAGACAGTTCAAAGAGCTACAAAAAAGAGATATACTGGTGTGTAGGACAAAGACTTTAAATGTGCCATCCTAACCCAGGAGTTAATAAGAATGGGATAAATACTGCACTTCATAGCTGTGTAGCCTGGACTCAGAGAGGCTAACTGATTGTTCCAAAATTACCTAATGGTAGCAGTAAGTAGCCCACAGGATTTGGATCCATCCTGAATTCATGGCCTAACTCTACCATTTTTTCAGCTGTGTGCACTTGGCAAAGTTATTTTAATTTTGTCAAGCTCACTCAGGTTATTTACAAAATAAAGACAAACACACACACACACACACACATACACAATGAAATGAGATAGTTCAAGTCTGATCAAAGGTTCTGAAGTACAAAAGTCTGAGATTTGCCTGAGGACAGTGAATTTCCTACACATTCAGAGAAGGGTTTGTGCAAGGAAGTTCTGGAAACTAGGTTATAGAGTGCTTGTATTACCTCAAGGCTGAATTTTAACATGCAGAATGGA
>RJWH01001895.1:195091-254971 GCA_004363575.1 Solenodon paradoxus | reverse complement strand
GATGCCTTTAAAACTGTAAGCTCCCTGCTCAGACCTTCCAGGTACTCCCCTTTCATTCAGGTTAGTAACCAAAGCTCTTAAGGGGTCACCTCTGAATTCCTTGGGCACCAACACTTTCACCTCTTCGGAACTCTGTTTTTATTTTCTTATTCCCACCTTTGCTGGCTTCACTCCACCCATAATGGGCTCCTGCTTATCCTTGAATACCCAAGTATATCATTTTACTAAAGCCTTTGCACTGACTCTTTCCTAGACTTAAAATCCTCTTCCTCTAGAATCCCATATGCTGATCTCATCTATTGCCCTTAATTCTCTCCTGGTTACTTCTCGTGAAGCACACCCTGTCTGCTCTCCTGTTTCCCCCACTGGTGACCACAGGCCCTCTGACCCTGCTCCAATTTTTCCTTTGTACTCACTGCTTTCTAATGCATTAGATAGAAAGCATTTATCATTTCTATTTGTTACTGTCATTCCCTCATCACTGCCCTGCTGGTCAGAAAGTACTTGTTAGTGTTTTTTGTTGTTGTTTTTTTTTTTAACTTTGTATCCAGATTGCCAGGTACAAACTAGTTACTCAATAAATATCAGTTAAATTAAAAAATTAGAAGGAAGGACAAATGAAGAGAAGATGTGCAATCTGAGGTCACTCCTAAGTTTTGAAGTTGAGTGATAAGAAATGAATACCTTCTTTCACAGAAACAGAAAAGCTAAAAGGGAAAGTTGCTTAGAAAGTCAGGAATCTAGCTTGGTTGACACAAGATATGAGTGTTGGTCATAGTTTTGATGCTAACTATTATAACTTTTGAAAAGTAATTTTAGCTCTGTTTCAGACACTTAAAAATTATAAAAGGTTTACTAGATATCCTCTCAAATGACTTTAAGCAAGACTACCTTCCAATACCAAAGGCTCCCAGGATAGACAAGAAGTTGAATAACTGTTCCTGGCCAATATCTCAAGACCCACTTATTCCCATGATAAATAACTTGATCATAAAACTAATATAAAGTCTTCCACCAACTTTAATGTGCCAAAGAAATTGAGTCCCAACCTCAGAGACTTTTCCATGTTCCAACTTCAGAGAGTCTCATCAAGAGGACTGGAATGGGGATCAGAAATCTGCAATTTTAACAAGCATTTCAGATGCTGCAAATAGCAGTAGTCTGGAAATTACAGTTTGAGAAAAACGGCTTAAAAATAATGTGCCAATCAAAATGAATTTTTGGATATTTGTTCCCTTACTCTCAAAATATTTTTAAGAAGATGACTACTTAAAGGAAATATGAATAAATGGAATCTATGAATTGAACTCAGTTAAAACACATAAGTGGCCTACTAAAGATATAAAAAATATGCATTTAAGAGATTGTAGAATGAGTCAATGTGTCTGAAACTAATGGTTAAAAGAAATAAAAATACTATTCTTTCATTCAGTACAAAATAGATATCTACCAGCACTCAGCTGTCATATGAGAGAAAATCCTTTACAAATTTCAACAACTAATAGTTTAAGGAAAATAAAAAAACTTTTTGATATTAGAAATGATTCAAAATAGCATTATAATACATATCAAAGTACATAATCATTCCAAATTTTCTCTTTTCTTAAACTATGTGCTAAGAATTTCATAGAACCTGATCACACCTGGAAGGATTGTCACATAATAGATGCCTTTGGTGTTTCCACTGCTGGGTAGCTGGCAAATTGGCAGAGAGCTGTCAAACCTTCTTGGGTCAACCTTCCTGGTGTATATGACAGGAATTGGTAGGGAGCTGTGGCAGTCTTTAAAAAATTTAGTGGATATTAAGAGTTTCACGGAAGGATGAATGATGAATAACTATGAGATCTAGGATTGTACATTATACAGCATTTTGAGGACACATATTTGAGGGTACATATTGAAGATATATTTACATCCCTAAAGTGAAAACCTAGATCACAATTAACATTAATAGAGATAAATTAGTGATCAAAAGTGTAGAAATTCTGTTTGTAAATAGAAATTTAATTCAAACCACTGCAGCTATGCCTTCAGCATTTGCTATCTTTCTTTCAATATCCATTGAATGGATATTGGCCAGTTCACACCATGGTCAAAGTCTCCTAAGGCAATGCTTCAAACTTTAAAGCATAAATGAGTCATCTGAGAGATCTTGACAATGCAGATTCTGATTCAGTAGACTGATATTCTGTATTTCTAATAAAATCCCAGGTGATGTTGATGCTTCTGATCTCTGGATGAACTTTTCAGTAACAAGGCCTCAGGCCATTTAAACATCATTGAGTTGAATAGAGGAAATCTTATGAATTAGATATGGGTCACTGTGACAGACTTTGTTATCCAAAGATGGCCCGCAATGCAATCTTCCATCCCAAAATATTTTTCTCAGTATGACATTGCTACTACTCCTCCATCAAAGGGTAGAGTTTAATTTCCCTTTCCCTGAATCCAGGGCAGCTTTTATGAGTCACTTATAATCCAATGAATGTGGTAGAAGTGGCACTGCCTGACTTTTGAGCCTAGTTGGGAAGAAATCTTGCAGCTTCTGCCTCAATCTCCTGGAACATTCTTTTCCAGATGCTTCCTCTTGATCCAGGTGCAACATTGTGAGAACTCAAGTCATATGGGCAGGAACTCTGGTAATAGTCCATACCCTTGACTCACTCAGCCCAGTCACCAAACATGTGAATGAAGAAGCCTTCATGCAGCCCCAGCACACAGCCATTCAAATCACTCCCAGTCCTTAGAGCATGCCCAGATGAAAACCCAGACATTTTGGAGCAGAGACAAACCATCCACACTTACTCTTTCTGAATTCCTGACACACAAAATTCATGAACATAATAAAATAGTTGTTTTTTAAACCATAAATTTGGGGTGGTTTGTTATATAACAGTAGAAAAAATACAGAGTAGAGTTAGAGGTAAGTTAGAAAAAAGAGTTCCTAGAGAACATAAGCAAACATTTGATGCTTAAATATCATTTTTCATGACAATTAGGCTATGTCACAGAGAAGGAAGGTCTGGTGATAGAGACAAATATTCCACAACTGTTTCAAGAATTCCAGGAAAAAGCCTGGGTACAATGGAAGGTGAATCTTAAGATGATGGAAGAGACTATAACAGAAATTGAATTGGGAAAATAACAATGAAATTGAGAGTGTATCAGCAATAAATAAATAGTAACTAAGTAGATGGGAACCTGAAACTCTATAAAGGAATCAAAAACTGGTGTATGGAGTGTTAAGACTCCAAGATGATTTCTAGTTCACCAATCAAACCTCTTTCATCAGTTTTATAAGAATATCCAATAAAGCAAAACATATCAAACTAGAAAGAAGAAAGGAAAAGCTGCAAGGAGAGAAGCAAAAAATGATGCAAAAAGAAAAGCTCATAAGCATTAATAAGAATGGAGAGAAAGAACTAATGGCATAATGGTTAACATAGCTCATAGAATCCTGTGTTGCCCTCTCTGAACAAAAATCTCTGCATCCCTGAGGGTCATTCACTACTCCAGGAACTGGGGATACAGTGAGATTACTACAAAGCTACTACCCCATAATGTTTAAAATAATAGTGAGCATAAGACAGAAGTAAGTGATGTACTTGGAGTAGTGTATCATGCAGACAAGTATTATGAAAAAAAGTAAAGGGTAAAAGGATAGAGATATTTGGGAGACAACAAATGATAGCGATATGTAAGAACAATATATACTGAATAGAACTATAACATAAATATAAATATAAACTGAATATAAATGTAATAGAATAAAATATCTATAAGAGAAACTAGCAGTGAGAAAAAAACTAGGAGTTTTTTGGACACAACTTTATATGGATAAAGTTACTAACCAATAAGAATAAAGCCTAGATAGCTTTCTAACCACAACCTACCAGGCATGCTGGTCAGAAATCTGGGAGCATTCTTGATACTGCTATAGCAGAGACTGGACTGTTGGTACTCAACGGTACTTTCCTTTTTCTTGGCACACAGAATAACTGCATTTCCTAGCCTATTCTGCCATTAGGTATGCCCAGAAAATAATCAATGGAATATGGGTGGAAGTGATATATGCCAACACTTAGCCTCATCCAGAAAAACTCCCCACAACATCCTCCATGTCAAGAGAACCGGAGAAGACAGAGTTTAGTAATGTGTATGTTTCCTGGCTGTCACATTGCAGATCTGACAATACCCACTATTTACATGACTACAGCTTTAATAGTATTGTCTTGTCTTGTCCCCTAGGGTCTAGAGGCAATAAAAACATCCAGCTTTCCATAGGCTTGGGTGCCTCATCTCCCCACATCAGTTCCTTGAACGCTACTTACACTATTTTTTTAAAGGAAGGAAACAGACTGAAATGAAGGCAGGCTTGCAGGAAGGAAGGGAGGAGGAAGAAGCATTTTTATTTATTTTTTCATTTCAGATTATTTTCTATGGACTCAGGTCAAACCCAGGTCTCCGGGCTTTAAGTGATCTATGCCTCAGACAGCAACCCAATGCCTGAGTCACTGGAGTACGCCCATACTTGTTTACAGAGTCCTTCCATGAAACTCTTTAATATTCACTAAACTTTTTAAAGATTGCCACGGCTCTCTATCAATTCCTGTCATATACATCACTCTACTTCGTTAAAAATTTGAATAAAGAATGCAATATTTAGGTATTAAAGAGAATTAACCAAAAATATAGAAGTTTAGACTGAAAATGAGATACAAAATCACCTTCAGCCCATCCTCCTCAGCTTACACTGATGTATCATTGGCCAAGAGTAAAAGAGATGTGTTTGTCTTTTTTTTTTAACCCTTTCACATTTTCTACAGAAACATTATATTTAGCTCAAACCAAAAGAATATATTTCACGTCAAACATTTTACATATTTTAGAATATTTTCAGGAAAAAAAACCAGTAAGATCCAATTCTTCAAATTAACACTTACAGACTAGTTCTATATTAGAACAGCATCTACCTCAACTGGAAGGCAAAGAACATATATTTCTTCATTTTCATCCTCTCAATGAAACCCTACTCCATGTACAGGGCTGCCAAATGGCTCAACCAGCCCCAAACAGTTTACAGTACTGAAATATACTTACTTTTTCCCCTGATGATCTTCTCAGGATGGAAAAACAAGCTTTAACCAAAACTGACCTTAGTCAATAATGTCAGCTTCTGATCAAAGCCACGCTCTGCCTGCAAGTCGCATTAAAATGCTAAAGCATTGCTCCAGCTAGAAGTTCTGTAGTGGCAAGTGCCCATTATCAAGCTCCATGAACAGTTTTTCTAATTCCCTCTCTTTCCCTTTAAATTATCATTTTTCTGCATCACTCATCTCATATCCTAAATTTCTTTAATATTCTTGTTCTGAAATACATTTAGCTACTAAGTACCATCCTGAGAAAAGAAGAAAGCATATCTGTCCTTAAAAGCTATACATTGCTTTAAACTGAGCCTTGGCCTTGGCACATAAAATATGAGTCAAGAGCAGTTGTTATTTTGAATAGCTACATTTGTTGATCTGAAATTTGTAAGGCACGAGGTACAGTGCATTTCCCACATTTTATTTAATCTTTCTGAATATTTCCACCCACAATTTTGTTGAATAAAAATGAAACGTCACACAAACATGATATAGTTCTGTAACAAAATTTACTGAAGTTATGTGCTGTTACCAATATATATCTCTCAATGTCGTAATCTTGGTTAAATAGTAAGCTTTTATATAAATGATTTTCCAAACATTTATAGTTGTTATTTCTTACAAGATCTCTAAAGAACAAAATGTGTTTTCTGTTATGTATGCCAGCTGATTAATGCCTTGGTTCTTTTTAAATTGTAGATGTATATCCCAGGGATGTGAATCTGGATTAGGAAAAAAATGCTTTCAACAACAAAGCATGTAAAACGACTGACCTCTCCTGCTTCCACCTAAGATCTAGTATATCACTCAACTAGATTAGTGGGGTCAGTGAAATCCCTGTGAAAGAAGAGCTGTTGGTTTGCATCCTGAGATGCATATTCTGCAAACAAAATGGGGCCTTTGTGTCCCAAGTGAAGTTAGCTATGAACCTAAGTTTTTGAGGTTCAAAGATATAGTACTATTTCAGTGCTAACAATGTCAGTTTACACTTTAAAAAGCCCATTCCACAACCACACATTCATTCAGCCTTTAAAACCACCCTCACAATTTAAAAACCAGGACTCGGAAAAGTGAAATGACATTTTTAAGGTCATATAATGAGTGGCAAAACCAGGATTTGAACTCACATCTTTCAATTCCTATACTGATGCTCTTTCTTTACTTATCTAGTATATCTCAGGCCTGTAATAAACACAAATCTGGATTTAGAACAATTAAATCAAACTCATAGATTCGGTCCTAAGGCAGGCAGAATTCTTAAGGGGCCTCATTAATGTCCTTATGATTTTCAAAGACTTAAAAGAACAATGATCCCACATCTTCAGCATTTTGAAGAAACACAATTTTTTAAACATCACCATTGGAATGATAAATTATTATGCCTTTCAGAAGGATGACTTAACAATGTGCATTAAAATTCTTAGAAACACATATACCATCTGACTCAGCATTTCCACTTCTAAGAATTTAAATTTATATGTGGAAACAATAGGTAGGAGTAAATTAAATCAATTACAACACAGCTGCATTAAAATTATGTTCTTGATGCATTTTTACTACCATGGGAATATGCTGATTTCTAATGTCAAACAAAACAAAATGCCAAAAATAGTTTGCTCCATTTTACTTTAGTTTTTAGAATCATATGTGTACATATGCATACCAAAAGCCCTAAAAACATATACAATCTCACTATTCATGATCTTTTTTCTTTTTTCCTACAAACTCTTCAATAATGAACTACAGAATTCTGAACTACTGCTTCTAGGGAAACAGGATTCAGTTCCTGAATACTTTCATCAATCAATTAATATAAAATTTTGTTTTAGATGTGTTTCTACTTAAAGAAAACTAATTTAAATATATTTCTGATTCATTAGCATTGAGCTATGATCAACAGCAATATATGATTCATCCCTGAACAAAGCTTATCTAATATATATCTTTCACCATAAGATACAGCATTGCCTCTTAACACTAGACAGCACTTCAGTACTACAGTTAGGACTATATAAACAGTGAAATCTCAATCAAAAACACAAAACTGCAAAAAAATTAAGCACTAAAAAAGCTAGATACTTGATACAGCACAAGAGCTGAAATCAGAAAGCAGCAACATGCCTGTTTGGGAGACTCAAATATTTTGCTGCTCTGTGAATGTCCATGAATGACCACAAAGGAGTGATCATCAAATAAATATTAGCAAGTAAGTAAACTTGCTAATATGCACTATTGAAAATGGTGATGTGGGGGGGAAAAGGCCTGCTCACTGCTTCCAGCAGCTGTGAAACAAAGCCATAAAAACATCCCTTGACCTGAGCTTGCTGGAATGTTGCCAGCAAAAAACTTCCTGCCCTTGAAACCCCCTCCCCTAATTTACATCCCTCTCTTCCTGCTCTAGCCTATGTAAGTGTGTAAGTGTGCTCTAACCAGAAGCCTGGGCTCTCAGCTCTTTGTGGAATAATCCCAGCTGAGACCGCATGCCTAATAAATCTGCCTAAAATACTTCCAAAAGAGTGTACACTTGGTTTATCCCAAAAAGCCGTAACAGTGATAGACTATCGAAATATTAATTGGTTACTTTCATGTTCAACACTGAGCAAAAGCTCCATTTGGAAAGAAAAAAAAAAAGAAATCGCACAATTCAAATATGGCAAATTTTATCTTCTGCTTAAATTATGGATAACTATATGAATTCTATTAAGATGATATATTTGTTTCTGAGGGCCCTAATTGACGGTCAATTCCTTCAAGACAGTTCCTGGTACCTAGGCGTTACTTCATGATTGTTGAATGAATGACTGAATTTCCTCAAAAGTTGATTTGCCCATGCTTTTCTCATTATGAGGCATTCTTCAATATGGTAACAATTAAAAGTCGAACTGAATGTTATGACATGGGAGTTTCTGCAAAATTCCTTCACAAAGAAATTATCACTTTTCACTAAACCTGCCAGGGAAGTTGACTTAGGAAAGAAAATTTTTCTCTTTAATAAGAATCATAAAGGAAGTATTTGCACCACTAGAAACATCTGACATCAAAGATTTGTCAACCAACTTTGTAAAATATTCTCCAAGTTATTTAATATTTATAAAAGAATGCTCTGCACTAATTCATTGCAACATGCAAAGGTTATCAGATTGCTATATTTTTGTCTATATTGCCCTTAGTAGATAAAAATGATTTTTCACCACAATCGTAATAGAATTTCTACCACAATTTATTACTTATAAGTATTTAGGTTGAAAAATTGACACAGAAGACACTCTGTTAGGGTTGTGCAGTGACCAATATTAAGCAGCTCCAAAGTTGTCAACCAGTCTCCATATTGATTCACTATGACCCGGTTCTCCAGGAGGCCATGACAACAAAAGCAATACTAAGATGAGTTGTCCTAGGAGCCATGTGCTTTTATTATTTTGGCACCAAGAGTTAGACCCAAAGTGAACAAACGAGACTTCCTTCTCATCTCATAACTCTAGGTGGAGTCATGTGGTATATCTATATTCATTAATAATAACAGCAGTTACACTATAATACACTAATAGCCAGCAGTATAGGCAGTTTCGTGGAAACAAAGATAATCTTCTAAAGGGTAAAGGATAGAATCAGCGGTGAACTTTAATGGCAAACTTATGATAGTATCTACAGTTGCTGACTAATGATGGTGCACACCTAAATTTTATATAAAGTTGTACTGCAATGTTATATCAATTGCAAATATTTTTAGCACACCCCTGCAGCGCAGGTGACTAAGGCAGAAGCCACTGTAAAACTTATGAACATGGGCTCATGACAAAGGGCCAGGGGTTCAAAAAAAAAACTTTTTTAAAGTAAAAGCATCTTTACCATTTATAAGATTCTTTACATTAAATAAGATGGGTGTTTAGCTAGATGGAACTCTTTCATCCACTCATGAACTCAGTTTTTTTGTTCCTTTTTAGAATTAACTATTGTGATTTAGAATGAGATTAAATCAGAGTAAATTGACAACACTCTAATTTGCTCTACATGTACAGAAATTAGGGCACAAGCAAGCAGTATGATTATACAGAGATAACAGGAGTAGAACAAGATTCATAGTCTCATAAACAAAGCCTGTTGAAAGGTTCTGTGAATAATTCTATAATAAATAGAAGTTCCTTCTTTCAGGTAAAACAGTTCTAAAACAGTATTAAACGTTTTGGTCTCAGGACCCTCTTATACTCCTTAAAATTACTGAGGATCTCCAAAGACTCCTTGCTTATAGAGATTATTTTTCTTGAAACTTATAAAAAACGTATAAAACATTTTGTTCTATTTTATATATTATACATAAAATATACAAACATTTAAAAATAATTACCCCCTTACATGGCAACATAAATATTTTAGGAAAATGAGTATTATTTTCAAAACAAAGAAAATTTAGTGAAAAGAGGGGCATTATTTTACATTTTTATAAATCTCTTGACATCTGACTTAATAGAAGATTGCTGGATTCACCCACCTGCTTCTGTAATCAATATGTTGTAATATTATACCTCATGTATTCTCTGGAAAACTTTACACTTGATTAAAAATGAGAGTGAAAAAGAATCCCCAAGCAATGCCTTAGTATGATTATGAAAATAACCCTGGAGTTATAGACCCCGTGAAATTGTCTTGAGAGCATATAATGACCAGCCTTCCTGGCTTCCCTGGCTCTATCTTACTTTTAGTACTGAAAGTTCCATGTCCTTGGAATCCCCTCAGCCCAGGGCAAACCAGGATAATTGGTCACCCTTTCTGAACTACATTATGAGAGCGACTGTGCTAAAACAAAATTTAAAAGATTGACTTGCTTAAGCAAGTAAGTGCTTAATAACAACAGACTAATATGAAGCCAGTGGAATCTTGAAAGTGACATCTACTTAAATACATGCAAAGTGAAGGCTTGATATGTTATATTAGGAAAGTTAAAAGTAATCTATTAACTTAATAAATGACCATCAAAATATATTTTTTAAAAAAAGCATTTTATTTCATTAAGGTTTGTTCATAAAATATAACCAGAATTCTTGCTCTTACACTAATTACCGTGAACAACAACAGCAAGAAAGGTATTTAACTCCCTGGTAGTTAGCTCATTTTTCAAAAGCTTTACTGAATAAAGTATATTAACTTTGTTTTATGACATTCATGTGCCAAACCACATGTTTTTCCTCCATCACCTTTAGTTCCTTTTAAATGAAATTGTGTATGAGTAAGTCTTTAGTCAAATAATGTAGTCATGTTTCCACCATTTTCCCTTTTTAGTTAAAATCTTTTTAAAAATATTTAAATGTTTTATATATATATATATATAACTAACATGGACCAGTATGATCTTTCAACAATTCCTTATGTTCTTTTTTAAAAACATGAATGACAAAAATCATACTATTGAGATTAAAATGATTTAAGAAATCACCATCATAACCAGTGATTTTCCTTCATATGAGATATTTTACATTATTGAATTGGCAAAAGACATTTATCTCAAGGTCAGGACATTTTTCTTGCCATCTTTCTCACAAAATTAAATGCGTACCTACAGTTGCTGTGTTACTGATATAAGCCTTACTTTGGCATAGTAATGCTGTTTGAATAAATCATTTTCTGAAAAGGTGTTTGCTGAAAACTCCAAATATATTTCTAAAAGAAATAATCCCCTAAAGAAAAGAAAAGTGGCTTCCTTCTAATTTTTCAGGATTTTCAAACTCTTCATTTGTCCACGAGTTCACTAGGAAAAATATTTATGAATTTTTAAAAAGAAATGTACTTATGATAACAATGTAAATTTTTAGATGATATATAGAACATTACTTAGCAGCTTTTCTATTTAATTAGAAAACAGACACAAAATGTTCTACAATTAAATGCCACAATATTTTAAAGTTTACAAATTTGATAGAGTATTCTGTTGCCCTAAAGAATAGCAACCATAAGATATTAATAATGTAAAAAAGTATCAGAAGAACAAGTGAAAGAAGACCTTTATAGTATTTACCAAACACGTTTTAAATGGACAAAATGTGAGTTCCATTTTATAATCATACATCAAATTATTAAATATTAGAATCTAAAAGGCAGTTTTACTGTAGATCAATTGCTCTATAGCAGAAATATAACATTTATATACCATTATCTTTCAGTTTTTTCCAATTTTTAGCTTATCTGCCACAAATTCAGTTAATTTGTTGAGGAGGGAAAAAATTATTTCCCTGCTTAAAAACTTCACAAATAAGTCTTTTCTAGCAAATGGAGTATATGATGCTCATTAAGTTCCTGAAACATCTCATCTCTTGACGTTTCATTCCTTCCATAGCAGATCTTGAGGGCCTTTCAGCCCCTAAACCTCAGCAAAGCTCAGTCACACCTTTTGCAATAGCCAGACAACTTCATTACAAGCCAATTTCCCATGTGCCTTTGGACACATACTTCTTCCTATGAAGATACATCACAATACAGCAAAGAACTTTACATAAGAACAACTTAAGAAAAGGAAATGTTTACTGTGTCGATTTTTCCATTGATAAATAAAATTAAAATAAGTTAATTAAGTCTCAGAGGAAAAATATATCTATTCAACTTGAATTTCTATTTTTTTTTTTTTTTTTTTGTGAATTCTGATGAGAAAATCACTACTTTGTGGGAGTCATTTTCTAACTGAAGTAAAATTAATATACAATAAAAACATAGAGGGTGTACCCTGGTGGAGCAGCAGTTGAGTCGAGTGCCTCTGAAAAACTGCAATCCACGTACATAGGGACCTATGTTTGAAACTTGGGTGGGGATGGGGTGTGTGATTCTTCCTCTTCTCTCTTGGCTGCCTTGGTGGTCTAGTGGTTAGTCCACTGGATGTAGCACATGTACATCCCAAGATCAACGGTTCAAGACTCAGGGTCCAGGGAAACAACCAAGATGAACAACTACTTAAAAGAAATAAAACGTTTCTTCCTCTTCTCTCTTTGAACCTGCCTGCCTGCTCACCTTCATTCCTATCTGTACCTTTCCTTTAAAGAAACGAACAAAACAAAAATGAAAAAAGGACACACCCTGGTAGAGTAGGGATTAAGTGCAGTTCACAGACATCCCAAGGTCATGGGTTCTCCTCCTGGGAACTGTGGGAGCAACTGAGATGAACAACTAAATAAAATAATAAAAGCTCCTTCCCTCCTCTCTCTTCCTGCATGCCTCTGCTCTCCTTCATTCCTGTCTGCACCTTTCCAGAAGGAAGGAAGGAAGGGAGGGAGGGATGGAAGGGAGGGAGGGACAGAGGGAGGGAGGGAGGGCAGGAGGAAGGGCAAACAAAAACAAATCTTAGTTTAGTACAATGAGTCTGCACAACTGCAAATTCCTTTATTACCAACACACAAACAAAATATGACTAATGTGTCAAAATCAAAAGGCTCTGTCATACCTACTTCAAGTAAATTTTTCTATCCCATCCCCAGGAAACCACCTTCTGATTCTATCAACACAAATTTTTTTTAAAAAATCTATTCTGATTCTCATACTTCATATATATAGAATGATATTGTATGCAGGCTTTTTACTGTCTTTTTCCATTCAATATAATGATTTGTAAGTCACCTATATTGTTCTCTGAATCAGTAGTTTCATCTTAGTGTTGAGTAGTATTCTACTGTATGTATATACACTGCCTTTCATGTATTTATGGGTATCTTATATACCTTCTTGTCAGAGTATCTGTTCAATTCTTTTGCTCATTTTCTTAAAATTAGATTTTTAATCTTCACTGATTTGTAGCATTTCTTTAAGTATTCAGCAACACATAGTTTTTCAGATATGTCATGAATATTTTTACCTATTTGTGGTTTGTCTGTTCATTATTGCAATGATGTCTTATAATGAGCAGAAACTTCAAATTTGATGAAATCCAATTTATCAATGTTTTTTGTGGATACTGGTTTGTTGTTTTTGTTTTTGTTTTGTATCCTGTTCAAGAAATCTTTCTAATAGAAGTTCTTTGCTTTAGGCTTACATATACATCCACTATCCATTTCATATTAATTTTTGCACATGGGGTTAGGGGTTGGGAGTTGTTGAAAGATTGTTCGAGTTGTTTCACTGTTTGGGAGAACAAAGCAGCTTCCTGTGAATGGAGTGGGAAATAGAGCACTCACTTTTCCTCTCTGGGACGAGGTTAAGTAACCTCCTCCACCCAGGTTTGGACCCTGGGTCTAACACAGGAAAGATTTGGCAACACCATGGTTTCTATGTATTCCAAAGGAGTTGATTTAGAAATTGTATGGTTTCTAACTCTTATATAGACCCACAGATTAAACAGAGCATTTTAAGTTTTCTCTGGAATTTTTATCAAAAATTATATTCTAATCACTTACAACTGTCCATTATTCATTCTGTACCAATAATCCTCTCAAGATTATAAGAACTCTACTCCTATAATAATGCCTTACTCATCAATGGCTGCATCTTTGTCAGAGGGAAGTGGCTAAATACAGACCTGAACTTGGTTTGTTCATCAGTCAACTCAATTCTGTAGCTACCAATTTAAATATTCAGTTCTTTCCTATACAGAATCATTTTCTGGCATTAAAATGAAATGGAAGCTGGAACAAGAGTCCTCAGTAATTGTCACATGTATTAATTCTGCAAACTAAAGGGTATCAAGATCCAGAGCTGGACAGTTCTTATGGTCTTTTCCTCATAGTCACTAAAGTGATTGCTACAGCTCCAGCCATCATGGTTAATTTTTGTTTCAGTTCTGTGGATCAGAATTTCAGAAAAGGAAAAATAAGGGTGGCTTATCTTTGTTCCGCAATGTCTGGGGGCTCACTGGGAATATACAAAGTGTTGAGCAGAATTCAAATAGAATCATCTTAAAAATCTTCACTCAGACGTCTGGAACCTAAACAGCCATATCTCAATGATTTGCATCTCCACATGGCTAGAGCTTCTCATTCTGTGTCAGCTAGCTTGTGAGATAGGACACCAGGAAGCAGTCAAGAGGAATCATCTAGATGGGGAAGACTGGAGAAGAACCACCCAGAGTACCAGGAAAAGCAGAATTATCAAGAAAAAAAGCATACTGATACAGTTTAAATAGCAAGGAAGAAGCAGTTTTCTGGGGGTGGGAGGTTGGGCGTGTTTGTTTTTTTTTTTCCTGTTCTTGAAATTACATTTTTGGCTGTTACTTGGAAAGCTACTTATCACTGATTTGGAAAGGAGTGACAGATATCATCAAGTTCTATGTCTCCCTCACATTTCCATTACAGTACTCTAATATTATGTTATAATTATTCATTCATTCATTCAACAAATATTTGTTGAGTGCCTATCACATGTCAAGGACTGTGCTTGGGAATAGATATACAATGGTTAGTCAAAACAGTTTGAGTCCCTAGCCTTATAAAACTGACTCACTAGTGTTAAAAAAAAAAGTCTTTATCTGCATTGAGACAATGATCTATTGAGAGTGCTCATGATATCTTATTCAGCACACACTTTGACAATTGATAGATTATCACAAATATTTGTTGAATTTATTTTCCACAAAAATAGAGTAGTTAAAGCCTTTCACTGTTTGGCAATCAGGCACAACCTGTATTAAAATAAATTAATGCAATGTTAACAGGTAATGTATCCATTTAGGAAAACTTAAGATTCCAATGATACTAGAATGAGAGGAAGAAAATAGGTCCAGGAATCCTCATTCCAGTTTCAACAAATTCAATGTCATGTTTTGACTGTTATTAGGTAAATTATTCCTCAAAATACTGTCAATTAAAAAGTATGATAATGGTAATACTGGTGACCCTCTGTGGTCATTCAAGTATGATCTATGGGTCACCAGTTCCAGTATACACAAGGAAGGCAGAATTACATGTTTATGAAATTGAAATATACAGGCAAGTAATGACCTTAATGAATGGTCCTTGTATGTATCACCACATCCTGCAGGAAACTTAAAAGCAGCTCAGTTACCAGTTACAATGGGCAGGGGGACCCAGGCAACATAGCTACTGCTGTGTGTCTGAGTCGAAGTGGGCCTTGTGCTGACTTCTCTTATGAAAAGAAAATACAAACACAGAAATGCGCACAGTTCCTTCTCCTGTTCCTAGAAAAACAAATAAGGAAAGAATTCCCTGCTGCCCCCACCAAATTCTAAATAGGGAGGTAAAAGAGGTACACAAATCTCTGTGTGTGACGCATGATAAAAATTTATTCCTCGCATGTCTTTCCAAGGTCGTAAAAAATAAGTTGGTAGCTGTCATCATGGTCTTATCCTGGATATTTAAGGATAAATATTAAACACCTCAAGGTTATTTTTTTTTCCAATTTAAATCTACACCCAGGTTTACAGTTGCAGTCTGTGTTAGAAGTAATGTGTTCACATGTGAATTTCTCTAAATTTTTTAATCCAGGGATTTATGTATATGGGCATTTGTGTTTGGATGTGTGTTGAGTTTTCTTTCTTTCATTCTTGTTTTGTGTGACTCTACTAGCATATTTTGAGGTATTAAGTGGTCATTTAACAAGATCTCACACATGAAATGTTTACCTAAATGCAGGATATAATCAGAGGAAAACAGCATAGTTTATCTACCTGACTTTGCAGGCTGGGATGCAAACTGAAGGAGGCTAAAGGATAAATTGCGATCACAATGCTAGATAATTCATAGATGCCAAAAGGTGGAAAGAAGCCAAATGTTCCTCAGCTGAAGAGCAGATAAATACAACCTTTTACAGCTGTACAATGGACTAGTGTCTGCAGTTAAAAAAAATTAAGATGAAGAACTGATGTAGGTTGCAACCTGGCGAAACTTGGAAACATGCTAAGTGGAGGAACCAGTTATAAAAGAACTCACAGTGTGTTCAAAATGTCTAGAATAGGCAAACCAACAGAGACAGAAAAGAGATTAGAGGTCTCTGGAGAGAGAGGAGTGGGAAGAAATGCTAAAGGATAATGAGTTTATTTTTGGAGTGATGAAAATGTTTCAAAACTGATTTGATGGTGCCTGTGCAACCCTGTGGGTGTACTAGCGACCACTGAATGTTAAATAGATGAAATATATGGTCTGTGAATTAGATCTCAATAAAACTGTTAAAAACAAATAATACTTTTCAGCATTACATGACACAGGTATCTACTTTGTGAACAGAACATGGAATAAATACTTGTCCACATTTATGAGCATAAATCTGGGAGGAAAAAGGGAAGCAAACAAAGAGAAAAGTCTCCAGAGCTTAATGCTGTAAACTGAATGAATTTTATCTCCGCCAATTAGTGAAGCCACCAAATATTCTAATAATCTGTGACAAAGCCTCAATTAGAGGAAGTCCTCAATCTTGATACAATAGGAAAAGAAGTTGTTTGAGAGTATATTGAAAGAATTTTTGAATGCATGTATTCTGAAAGATTGAACAGGATGAAAACAGTCAATGACAAAATGGCAAAATATTGCTTTTATTAGAAAGACCTGGTTGCAAAAAACAGACTCGGCAAAAAGGCGTAATGCACATGGTGGAGGAGCACCCTTAAAGAAATCACAAGCCCAAGCCAAGCAGTGTTTGGTCAGTATTAACCAGTGTTCAGGCCACTGCAGAAAAACACTGCTAAATACTCCACCTTAACTCCAGGATAAAAATGTCTAAGACAATTCAATTTTTCTTATCAATCATGCTACGTGCCTTTAAAAAGAGATTTAAACTGAATATAAAAATTCCATGGAGAAGATACTACAAACAATGCTAAAGGTATTACTGATTGGGAATTGCAGGGGAATTAAAATAAATAGCACAATGATAGTGTACCTAACGGGATACAGTAAGTAACAGAAAAAAAACTAACAAACGGAAACAAGAAAGGATTAACCATCTCGTATATAAGAAGTTAGGTGGAAGGAGTCCTTAGCTGCCCATCTTGACTGCAAAGATCTCAGGACTTTCCATCTTCTTACCTTGTATTCCTATAATACAGTGAAGTATCTCCTAATGTTTCCAAAATAACTATAGCACTTCTGATGTCAACCACCGACAATTCCACAAAGAAGGAAGAAAGGAAGAATGGAAGGAAGGAGGGAAGAAAGATGACATTGCTTCCATGTATCTTTTTATTGGGGAAAAAGTCTTTTCAAATGTTTACCATCTCTCATGCAGAACAAATACACTTAGGCTATTTAACCTCCTCAGGAGAGGGTTATGATGATGTATGCAAATATGTGAAAGATCATGTGAAAGAGAAGATCTTTGATTAATTTAATATGTTGTCTTACAAATATAGTTCTTCAATACATGGAGGGCAGTCTTAAGTGAGCACAGTAATTAGGTGATCCACATAAAGGCTGACTAATTATTTACAGCAAATATAGTCTGGGTGGAAGGTTGACCTAACTAATTGAAGATTTCTTGCATCCTCTCTCTAGTTTGGTGGAAACAAGCATAAAGGAAACTTGCCCATAAATTCTTCCCTTATCCTCCTTAACAAATCTGAAACAAAAAAATGATTAATTTATAGGTCAGTCTTTTCCTGAATCAGACAACACAGTAAAGAGAATAAAGAAAATTCAGAAGGGTCTAAAGCATTTCTAAACACCAGGGCCATTTATTTTCCTTTCTCTTCATGTTCTCCAATCACAGCTCCATTCCTATCACAGGCAACTATTCTCATGGTTGGCCAGAACTGGGAAAATTTCAGATCATACAAAACCTCCAGCCTCAGTCAGAATCTACTAAATAAGTATCAGTATCTTAGAATTCCTTATGCCTTTCTTTACTGCCAATATGGACAAGCAAAATGAGCAATGAAAAAACTGCTATCAAGGCCCATGACTTCCAATCACATCCCTCTTCTCTTCCAAGTTTTGTCTTCCAATTTCCATTCTGACCTATTTTCATGCAGCTAATATCGGTGATTATTTAGACAAATAATATGATCTCAACCCACATTTATTTTACTTTAAAAACAGAACCTCAGTCAATTGCAAGCAAAGTTATTAAGTTCATACTCAGTTACTGCAAAATTGAGTCAGGACATACCCACTGACACTGACATTTAGAAATAAATTTAACCATATGTAGATGAAAACTCTTAGGTTTCCCCTGTGTTCAAAAACAACTCATATTTTGAGATGTGAGGCAAAAAGTACCTACTTTTAATTAAGAAAGCTTTTTACTCCAAACTTTGTTTTTCATTTCAATCATTTATAACATCTTCATTTGCATATTTGTTAGCAAATATTAAACATAAAGAGTCCAATTGGCTCTAAAAGTCAAAACTTCTAATTTCTAAGCAACAAGCATCACCTAAAGTTTGTTTTCCCTTTGTTTCAGAGGGGCACAAAAGGAAGGCACCCAAGGTAATCCGAGCTAAAAATATAACCACTTATCTCTGCTAGCTTGGAAAGTTCACCAGTGAGATACCTGCCAGGTACACCATATTGCTGCTTACACAGAACATTTCACCAAAGACCAAGACCTTTTTTCTTTCATCCTACACAGTTATATTTTTAGTATAAATTCACTAGGGACCTGTTTATTTTTCTCTGGCTTGATCTTTCACCTGTCTTTAGACACTTCACTTGTTTATTTTCTCCTCTCAGAGGAAGTTACGGTTCAGGAAGAGTTCCTAATAATATTTCCATGATGCATTTTTAAATTGACAAAAGAAGGTATTTTAATTTCCATTTTTTAAGACTGCTGTCTCTTGCATTTCAACTTCTCCTCTACCACACTTGCCCTTATGTTGGGAGGCACTGGAGAGCATTTTGGGGATTGGTAGAGATAGAAATTGGGTTGGGGAATATCTATTTTGTTTTTAGTGGGCTATCTTTCTTTGACTTACTGAAACATTTTTGCATCATTTGGTCATTGCTAGTTGTCCTCAGGCTAGAAATACCTTCTCGTGTGAGGACATGTAAACATGAGCAACTAACTGACCTGAGTGTGGTCAATTCAAAGATTACTTAAAATTAGACATGGTGTATAAAAACATGAAAAGTCCTGAAACCAGAAAGCTCACAGGAAAAAAAAAACACCTGATAGAAGTTTCCCACAATTTGGCAATAATTCTAAAAATTTACATGACATTATCAATAATGGCTATAATACTAACACAATTTTTCTAAATGTATCACTAATGAAATATAATTTTGAGCAGTCACATTAAATTCTTACCTACATTTCTAAAATTTCTGTAGAAGTTAATATTATAAAATTGCTGCAACATGAAGAATCAAGCTAAGAATAAGCAATACTTCCCCCCAAAAGAGTAGAAGAAAAAGTGGTATAGAAGTGTTATTGTGTATTTAAATTAATAAAATGGTTTCTTCATGAATTTTGTGTTATCTGTGGTATTTTGTTATCTCTTTACTATATTATTTCTTATGGTTTCTTCTCATTCTAAATAGTCAGGTTAGTACCAATTTTGTATTAACAACTTTTCATTAGTTTTCTTTAATAGAACTCTCACATTGATTAAGCTTCATATCCCACAAAACCTAGAGCCACCTTTGTCTCATTCCTGAAAAGGCTGCTATCCCTGGGCTTCTAGAAACCATATTCCTCTTGTCTGTCTCACATTTTACTGACAGTCCCACTTACAGGTCCTTCTCTATATGAAAGTCAGAAAAGCAGATGTGCATGAAGATTGTCCTGGGCCTCCTGCTCTGTCTCTGACAACTTACTTCCCTTAAGTGATCCAGCCCAACTTCATGGCTTTCTAAGGAGCATCTTCCATCTCTTGAAGTGACCTAAATCTCCAGCCCTGACCTCTGTGCGAGGCTGTAGCCTTAGTTACACAGCAGCCTACTTGACATTGCCACAGGAACATTTAACAGGCATCTCAAATTCTCCATGGCAAAACAGAATCCTTGAGTTTTCTATCTAAACCTACTGCTCCAGGGGTTTCCCAGCTGAGGAAACAACCCATAAGTACTTCTCACAACTAAAATCTTAGTGTTGTTACTGTTTTGTCTCTTCCTCTTACTCCTCATGACTCATTCTTCAACAAGTCTTGTCAAGATACCCTCAAAAATATCCCAAATCCATGACCTCTTTCCATCTCCCTTATGCTATTTGATCCAAATCATCATCATCCGCAAACTAAAAACAAGAACCTCTGCTTAGACTCTTACCTCTCCCATTCTACACAGCAAGGTGATCTTTTTGATTAAAAAATTGGTTTCCAAGTTTTATATATTATATTAACTATCCCTCAATGACTGTTTTTCACCTCTTTTATCTCATCCTTTTAACCAGCAGTTGCACTTTGTTTCTGTCTTCACTGAGATAAATGTTTATTAATATGAAGGAGAATTTTTACTTTTGCTCTATTTTTAGTTCTGATCACTACCAGAAGCACCATATACCTGCTGTGACACATCCTGACATGATACCTTAGTACCATTCCCTCTTTAAAAAAATTTACACTGTATCACCCCTATGCTTAAAATCTCCCATGCCCTCCCTTACACCTCCAATTAAACTTTTTACTTCAAAGTCATGCAAGGTCTGGCTTCTTCCCATCTCTGATTTTATCACCTAATACTTTATCATCTAATCCCCTTAGTTCACTGACCTTAGCTGTTCTCTCTGCTTAATGCTTTGCCCCTGATCCTCCTGATATTTCCTTATATCTGGCACTTTCTTTTCTTTAATCTCTCGCCCTAAATGTCATCTCTTTCTGACCACCTCAAATGCCTCAGTCACTTCTTATCACACCACCCTATTCTGTTACTACACATAGCACTTAGACCTCTGCTGATCCAATGGTTTTCTTGCATGTTTACCTGTCTCTCCCTAGAAACTTGCCTGTCATTTTCACCATGAAGTACTGCCATGCAGTGTAATATACATTTTTAAGTCCTCAACACATTGCTCTGAAAAATGACACTAACAATCTTGCTGTCTATGACATCAGATCTACCTCAAAGGTAATATTACACTATTTGGTTTTTAAGAATGAGTGCACAAAATTGATACCTCATCTTTCTTCACATGATCACTGCTTGAAGCTATATTTTTTCATGTCACAGAGGCACTGAACAATCTAATGGCTTTTGTGGTCATAAATATCCTTTAAAAGTCACATAAGCAGGCGTGGGCACTATGGGAAAAGAATATAAGTCACACACACTAGAAGAAGACATCCCATTTTGTTTTTTCATGTGAAACTTGCTTATTGTGTCTGTCAGAAGACCTACATTTTATTCACTATATGATTATCTGCAAATTAATGTTGCCCACAAAATTCCTTCACAAGCTGGCATTTTTCCCATGTCTATGTAGAGGTAGCAATTAGTTTGTTTTAGAGAATTTTTCCCTGGGCCTCAATGGTGCCAATGCCAGAAAGGAAATCTATGGCAAACTACAAACTGTGACAAATGTTCCATTGCTACAAAAATGTAGATTCTGTGAGCCTTCTCTTAATATATTATTGGTCCATTCCAGCTGAGCGGCTGGTATCATCCTAATCATCTCTGACCAGTCTTGTGAGAAAACCTTCATAAGAGTAGCAGTGAAGGAAACTAGGTATATAAAACAACATATGGATGTTTCAACCTGTAATTACTATCATAAAAAGAAGTAGGAGGAATAGGAGATGGAGTGAAAGGGAGGAGCTGGGGAGAGAATAACAACAATAAAAAAGGAAAGTGGGAGAGAGGAAAGAAAAAGAAAAAGGGATAAGGAAGAAGGAGGGAAAGAAGGGATAAAGGGATGAAGGGAGGGGAGAGAAGGGAATAAAAAAAGGAAGAGTAAAATGAGGAGGAAAAGGAGAAGGAGGGAAGGAAGGAGGGAGAAAATAGAACAAAACAAAGAAACAAAAGAAACTGTGACAGATAAGATGTCCCTAAAGAAGAGTCCTAACACACAATTTTCCTTATTTTTATAATACAGACAGACTGTGGGCAAGCGAAAGGATAACATCTCTTTTTATGAAATCATCTACAGACCTTTGTGAGTGTCAAAGCCCAATTCCGGCCAGAGAAGTTGGCTGAGTATCTAAAACTGGAGAGGCTCACATCTGACCCAAACCTGGCTGTATCTTAGCTTTCTTGAAGGTCAAGGCCATTTAGAACAAAGTGACTGCCTGGCTAAAGTGGATCTGAGATGCTCAAAACAGATGTCAGAAGAAAGAAGGTTGATAATGGGAAAAGGATGACACAGATTTCTCAAAATGTCTGAGGTCATTTCACACTAACAGATTCCAAAATGGTAGCAAACCATGAATCTATCAGATTGGCAATCAACAGAAATTATATGGAATCCAAATTCTAGAAAATAGGTGTAGAAGCATTCATGGAAAAGCTAGTCCTGTTCTAATGCCAGTATATTTAAAAATAAAGTCAATGATATTTTATGACGTAAATTGAACATTTTCCAGACCCAGAAATTTTAGTTACAGAAATAGAAATAGAATGATACTAGGAAGAGAAGAATGCTTGTTACACTAACTGACTTCCAATATTTTTCAAAGCTTCAAAGTAATAAGAGGTCAATTTATTTCTGATAAACTTTTTCATAATTATGCATGTTGGAGGAAATATAATCCTCCCAATATGTTCATATGTAAATGGGATATTATTGGAGATTTTAAACAGCAAAAAACATTTTTTAAGTTTGGGGTTTTTTTCCCTTCATTCAAGGAGTTACATTTATAAGAACAGAAAACATGTATAAAATTGAAAGCTAACACTTAACTGAATAATTTTTTTTTTTTTTTAAAGAAAGGTGCAGGAAGGAATAAAGGCAAGTTGGCAGGCAGGCAGAGAGACAAGAAGAAGCATTTCATTTTTATTTTTAGTTGCTCACACAGGTTGTCTTACTGTATCCCCACCTGAATTCAGGTATATGCGTCCTGAGATCCTCTGGAGGCAACTGACCTAACTGCTACTCCACCGGGGCCTGCTTTGATTGAATACTTACTTGAAAAGTATTTATACATTTATACAATGCATCATCAAGAACAAGTCAGCCTATAATATATATTATTTTTATAATACAATGTAGTATTTTCTTTGTTAAAATTATAACTAATATAATGTAAGATAATATAACATATAACTCCATAATCAAAATATGTTACCAGTAAATGAAGATATCTGTGGCATTATTACTTTGATTAAACTAATTTTTTTCTTTCTTATAAACAAAATTGTCCCAATTACCTTGAGGAAGTGCAAGCTAGAACTCAGGTAATTTACACTTCAAATTGTTTCTGATTGAAACTGACTAAACTGCCAGTCTGTCTAGGGAGCAATACTTTATAGGGTCCCCCCAGCCAGTAAGACTCTCCTGTAGAAACTGCCTCAGCAACCAGTCTCAATCTTCAAGTATCTTAATATATCAAAATCAGTATTGGTCTGTGTCACTTCACTTCTCATAATGCCTATGCAGACTTGAAGCAATTTTATCTACCAGAGCTGATGAGGTGTCTGCAAAATAGTTTGATCTTAGTCATCCAATCCTACAGAATAGGACAGGTTCCTTGGCTTTTGGACCCTTCCATTACCTCCTTCAAGGCCTCTGCCACAATCTGAAGACATTACATTAGTTGAAATTATTTGCCCATGTCAAATTGCCAAATACATTTCTACCAGATTTTTAACTGATAATATCTTGGTGTAATAGAGTCTCACAAAAACCACTAAAAAGAATATTCTTTACAAAAGACAGGAATGTTGTAGGTAAGTAGGAAATTCCTCTGGATCCTTTGATACATACTTCATCTCTGCTTAGTAATTTATTATTCCATTTGTATATCAAAAGATCGAAAGAGTCTTACTGTAAAAGAAACCTGAGTGCTTAAACAAATGCACCCTAAACATATTTGTCCTGAAACCTTTGCTCTACTATATTTTGTTTTTCTTACCACCAGTTTTATTTTTATACCACCCAATTAATATTCTAAAACCTATGGAGAAATACTGATTCATTAACCCTCTGAAAGGGCATTTACATTTATTAGAAGGTTCCTAATGAATCTTTGACAATATTATTTCAGACAGCGTGACTGACCCTAGAATATAGTCAGTAAAACAATAGTTACAGAACTTGCCTGCTGTTAAATATAGCAGTCAAACTTAATTTAGTGTGTCATGTTCAGCATTCTAAACATCTTACATATATTTATAAATTAAATCTGCTATACAATCCAGTAGCTAGTCACTATTGTGATCTTTATTGAACAAATGAGGAAGCTGAGACACAAAAATGTTAAATCACTAGTCAAAAAAATAACCAGACTAGAATGTGGTGGAGATGGGATTACAATCCAAGCATCTGGCTCCAGAATCCCTACTTATTAATATCTCTACTAAAAAGATACATTTATTTGGTTAGAAAATTATCCTTTGGTGAACAACAAAGCAATACATTTTTCAAAGCCGAATGGTCACAGACCAGCCTTAAGATCCCACTTGTTGGTTTTCTTTCCCATTACTTGTGAAAAAAGCATTTTACCAAAAGGATGAGAGAATAGAGCTAAACAGAACAAATTCATTAGACGGGATTGTCATGAAAATTAAATTTAAGCATAGTGTCAACTGAGCTTCAAGAGTTAAGAGACATCCCCTCCCACTCCAAACTAGCACATTTGTGAGAAAAGGAAGAATTGGATAGATTTTTGACTTTACAACTGTATAACTACACTGACTTTGCCAATTTGTTTACAGGTGGGAATGCAAGTACACACACACACACACACACACACACACACACACACACACACACACAAGCCTGAAGTTTTTTGTTTTTTTTTTAAAGGAAAGATACAGGCAGGAATGAAGGCAAGTAGTCTTGGTGAGCAGACATGAATAGAGAGGAGGAAGCACTTCTACTATTTTTTTTTTTCAGTTAGTTGTTTGGTTGTTTCCCATGTCTTGAACTGGGGCCATTAGAGTGCATGTGAACTACGCTTGGTGAACTAAACCACCAGATCAGCAGGGTATATCATGCCTACATTTTTACAATAAAGAAAAGCAAGTTGAATAAACATATTAATGAAATTAGAAATTCTAGATTTCAATTAATAAGAATTGGCCATTTCACTATATTAATTTTTAATTGAGTAATGGACCTTTTCTCATTACAAAGTAATACATAAGTGTATATAGAATGCTGAAATTTAAATTTTATTCTAATTACCTTTAACCCAAACAGTTTTGATTTTATGGATAATTTGCTATAAAAATATTGTTAGTAGGTGTAGAATTACTAAATTGAGAAAATCAAGGATATAGGGAGTTGTTATTAGAAAAAGAAATAATTAGTATGACTATATTATTTATAATTTTATCAGTACAGTCATTAAAAATTCAGGATCATGTTCAAATTCAAACCACCCACCTCAATTTAAACTGCTGAAAAGAGATTTTTAGTCATTTGAAAAAGAAGTTTTGGTGTCTGGAGAGAAATCCCCACAAGTTCAGTTTTCTCATCTATAAAACTGATTATCAGTACAGTAATTAACTCCAGAAAATTCCTTCAGGGACTGATAGTATGGTTCTTAGTATGCTTAACACACAGTACTTCATACTTATAGCTACTATTACTACTTTTCTTATCAGACAATAGGCTCTGTCCTAGAACATATAACTTTACTTCAAAAATTACCTCAAGCAAATATAAGGTATTGAAGAGACCAAGAGGAGAGTATTAACAGCATTAGGAAGATGAAACAAAGATAGAACTAGTCAACAGTGCTTGGCTTCAAAGGGAATGACTGGTGGAGAAGTGTTTGAAATGTAAGAAGTCAGTAAATAGGCTGTAAAAAATCTTCCACTTCTCAGATGTGTGAAACTGTAAGTGAAGGAAATGCTCTTTATCTATGCCAATTTAAAATGGAAATTCTCCCCTTTCAGAAATACATTTGATAATTCACCATATATAATTATGAACACTCTATACTAATTTTTTCTCTTTTGATGAGATAAGTATGAGATTGAATTTCTCAGAATTCCTGTTTGCACGGCGCAACTAATGAAGACAGTGTGTACATGTTTAACGCATCTCAATTACCCATAATCTGATCAACCCTGCCAGAAGAAAAACTGACTTAACTTTCTATATTCTCTACCATACTTATATTGCAAATGACCAATAAATTACAAGGAAATTAAAAATAGAAATAAGGCAATCAGTTATTGAATAAAAACATTGTTCTGTATTTTCTAATGCTAATTATATTTCACTAGCTTTATCAAATTTGTAATTTTTAATATATTCCCATGTCAAATAATCATTCACTACTGTACTTAGTTTTATATCCATATGGCTATATTCATTTTCTAAAACACAGTCGCAAAGTTATGCATGTCAAGAGCCACAAAACCTAAGTTTATTGCTAATTTTAGTATACTCTCCACCAGCAACACCCATAAAGCAATTCTTTAAATATCTGCTGCATCCTACAAAAAAGAAATCAATTTTAAATCATTTCCAACTAATATTTAAGGTACTTAGATTAGCTAAAAATACTTCACAATGTGCTTTCAGAGGTACTTCCATCTTCCTTCCAGTATTAAACCTCTCAAGATCCTTATTTACCCTAGTGGGCCACCATTTGCAGAGCAGCAGTGGAAAAATCTTGTGTTTTCTGTGTACCGTGGTGCTACTTAACAATTCTAGTCTCCTCTTGTATTGTTAGTTGCATGTTTACTTCTTAATTTGTTCTGCTTTGAAACAAAGCATTTCATGTGAAGTGCTCCAAGCCAAAACGGAGGGTGAATTACAAAAGGATCAAAAGACAGAAGTCCTTGAGAAGCTTACTAAAGTGAATATATTCAAAACGGCATTCATTGGAAGATCAAACTCTCAAACTTCCAGAAACAATCATGGAAGGAAGCTACTCAAAATATAAACGATGGAGATCACTGAATTGTAGAGATGGGAGACTTTTTGCCTTTCCTATGCTTAAACACATTTAATATTTCTAAATGTTAAGTGAAATATAGATGTGCTCCATTTATAAGAAAACCAGAAGTTAATAAATGATGTGAAGCTTTCTCTAGCGACCCCAAACATCTTACATCAGTGAGAGAAACTAAACAGATTTTGTTTGCTCATCGTCAGCAGACATTATAAGAACCCAGAAGAAACTAGAAAAGATTAGAAATAAATTATTTTCATTTACAGTTTGAAGACTATTAATTACATAAATATCAGTAATAATAGTATAATTCATTTGCATTATATAGGAACAAAACCGATTTTATTTTTAATAGGTTTGAAATATTCAGCAATGTGATACCTAGTCAGGCAGAAAAGAATGAAAACTGCTGCAAATTAGATATTCCATGCTCCTTGAACTAGTTAATATAGATTTTTGGATGCTTTGCTTTAAAATGAAGAGGCTATTTTACTTTAAATGGAAAGCAGTAGTTACTAAACCAGGCACTAAAATTGGAAGACATCAAAGAATGCCTCCAAGTCACCAATAAACAAACATTTATTACAACTTATTGTTTGTTAAGAATATTGCCTGTTCTTTCCCTTGCCTGTAGATACACTACTATTTCATTTTATCTTGAGTTTATAGGCGACAAAGCTAAACCATGGACAGATTCCAAGCCTGGTTGTAACTACATGGTGAAGGATAGTGACTTCCAGGAAGGCATAGGTAATGCCATTTTGTAAAGAACCCCATTCGAAAAGCTTCATGGTATAACATTCTAGCACTGGGTCCTGACAAAGACATTCTGTGAGTTACACATGGTACTATCATCTCTTAGAATCATAAAAGACTGATTCAAAACCCACCTCTATCCTTAAAGCTCATAGCATACTTCACATTCTTCTTTTATATGCTGCTTATCTTTCATGAAGCAAACTCATCATCTCTCACAGACAATTATAAAAGAGGCATATTGTTGTGACCCATCTTTAGAAAGAGGGCACAAGATAGAGTGAGCAACGACAGAAGATAAGTTCCCTCCCTAGCACTAGTTAACTGCTTCCCTTTTCATACATAGTTGGGACTAAACCCTACTCCACATTGACATGATAAGGGAGTTTTAATCAGATGAGCTTAAGACTGGTAATATTTGCGGGTGGATGTAGTGGCCCAGGTAGAGTCATGAAAAGAAATGCAAGTGACAAATTCATTTTCTTAGAAGAGTACACACACACACACACACACACACACACACACACACACACACAACACACCACACACACACACACACACACACACACACACTGAAATAACAAAGTTTAAGTATTCAGTTCATACCAACCAATCATCCTAGTGGATCCCTCCAAATTATAGTCTCACTCTTTATTTTCCACTCTCCCTCGCTCCCCAAGTCCCTCCCTCCCTCAAGGTCTCTGCCCCCCTCTCTTCTTCCTCTTCCTCCTCCTCTCACCCCCTTCTCCTACTCCTCCTCCTGCCCCTCCCTATCTTCTTCCTTTTCTTCCTCCTCCTTTTCTCTTTTCTTCTTTTTCACTCCCTCTCTCTCTCATCCTTATTCTTTTCCTCCCAGACTCCCTCCCTCCTTCTGAAAGATAGCCATTTATGCAAGGAGAGACTGACTTATTATAACGTTAATTAAAAACAAAGACCAAATTCCTAAGCCTTCCTTGTCTTAAAAACAAATACAATAGCAGAGCATTTTAGGCTTTGAATTAAGTATCAGAAATTAACAAGCAAAAAAAAAGACAGAAAATATGATCCAGAGAAGCATCTTAAAGGTCTGATTGAAGTATAAGTATAAGTGGCAATAAATATAGGTATGAGGTTGTGAGGATAGGGATGTTTTATAACTTATTCAGTCTAGTTTTCTTTTGGGGAATTTAAATGGTGATGAAATAAATGATTATCAGTTAATATCTGAATGATGAAAACTATGAAATGAACAAATCGTCTCATGGAACTATTTTTCACATCCTCCAGGCTTTTCTAAGAGAACTGAATCCCTGTCCATGGTCCCCAGGTTAAGAACTTCTCACACAAATAATGATCATGATTATAAGTAGGCATTTAGTGACTGCCTATAGATACCAAAAGAATTTCTACTTGTTAAGTACCAAGTTATTTTAAGTAAGAGTAGAGTTAAATGTAACAAGAATCTTGAAAGAATACTAAAATATTCCACTGAAAACTAGTGACCACAAATGAAGCAATTTTATCAAGATCAGATTGTTTACTGTCTGTAGGGTACCAATTTTCAAAAACTGACAGAGCATAGTGAATGCTAATAAAAAATGCTAATGAAAACAATTTTGTAAAGAAAAAATCCTTTTGACTTTTCCAATGTATTTTCACATAATAAAAGTCATTAAATATAAAAACTATATTCAGGCTCAGGGTAAATTTTATTTTGATTAAGTTTGGAATCAGGTGAAGAATGAGGACTCACCCAGTGAGTAAAGCTTGAAGTGAACTAGTAACTACTTGCTCTGTGCAGGGACTGGCAGATAAGCTTTTGCAGTGTGTATCAACACCTGGCCATCAAGGACATTTTGGATACAATGTTCAAATGTATTTACTTAAAATTTCAATTCTAAGGTGCTATTAAGAATCTACACAATGAGATAGGAAGAGACTTTTAAAAAGAGATCCTTAAGTATTTGGTATTTTGCCATGTATAATATGTACCTTTTTTGCCCAAATATATGAGGAAAAAATAAGGATGTGCATTATATATGGGTAGTATGCATTCCATATCTATATAAATGTCTTTAACTCCTTCACCATAATTCTTATACCATAATATGCAAAAGAATAAATGCTAGGCATGCCACAGTGGAGCAGTGGTTGGGTTAACCATCTCCAAAGCAGCATGTCATACAGCCCTGGGACTGAGTCCCAGATCTAGTGGCAAATAACCAGTATGAGTTAAATAAACATAAAATGCTTCTTCCTCTTCTCTCTTCTTGTCTACTTGCCTTCATTCCTGCCGGCATCACTTCTTAAAAAAAGCTAAAACTTCTTTATAACACAAAAAGAAGTATCTATATATAAACATAAAAATTTGAATTAAAAAATTAAAATTAAAGATTTTTTTCTGAAAGTTTAGGTCAAAAATGTGGGTGTGCATCATACATGGCAAAATGAGGTAAATACAAACTATCAAAACCAATGCATTTAGCATAGCATCAAGATTGACAATATAGGGTTTAAAACTGGAGAGACCCTGTCAAAATTCTGGCTGCTCCTACGGAAAGTTTTAGTTAACATCTCAAAGTCTCAAATCATCATCTGTAGAAAGAGAATAGCAAAATTATTAAATGAGAAGAAGAATAAGACATTTACTGCCTTATACATATAAAAACCTAAAATCATACTTATTAATACTAATAACTACCATTCTAATATCAATAACACTATTATCATAGATTTATATTACCAGAGGAAGACTTTAGTGTTCTAAAATTTTTAACAGATCCATGAAACAGAATGTTAAATATTTAATGGGGGAAGAGTAAATTAATTGCAAAGTGAAGGATAAAAAGGAAACAGTGGTAAACTTACTATATTATATATAGATATAAATTTATTCTCATATATGCCTCAAACCTAATTAATGTTGAAATGAAATATTCCTTAAATAAAATCAATAATATAAAGTAATTTATTTTAAATAATAATTAAAAATATTAAATGTTGAGTATTTCCTTTGTTTTTAAACAGTCATTAGTTGATTTTTAACCAGTTCATTTTCAAGTTTATCTTGCTATTCTGTAGAGTAACAGAATAGAAGAGGGAACAACAATTATGTGCCATTTATCATATAATCATATGAGGTGAGAAGGGACACTCTGGTGGAGTAGTGGATTCATCAGATGCCTTCCACCAAGAGCACGGGCCACATAGCTCAAGGACCCAGGTTCAAGACCTAGGGTCAGGATGAAAACCAGGATGAACAACTAAATAAAATAACCGGGGTGCTTCTTTCTCCTTTCCCTTATAGACTTCCTCTGTTCACCTTCATGCCTGCCTGCACCTTTCCTTTAAAATAAATAGATAAATAAATATATGTGTGTGTCAACAACTTGAAACAAACTCAAAAGTCATGGGAATTTAAAAAACTGAAAGAGATAGAAGAAAAAGGAGCTTAAGGAACGTCAAAGTTTTAAAGACCCTCCACATAAGGTAGGATGTAAAAAAATTAAGCTTGCAATAATAGATTAATAAGTGTCTAACCTATCAATTCATTAAAGATTATATTCATAATTTATTGAAAAAGCTTATACTAATAAAAGTCATAAATATGGTATGACCATATTAAAAATAGACTTGGAATTGAAAAGAAAACTAAAATAGATTATTTATATCCAAATTTAGAAAATACTTTTCACTATAAAGTGTCAGAAAGAAGTTGATACAACTAATGTTAGATAATGGCCAAAATACCCTTATTTATTTTACGAGATGAAAGGAATATTTGAAAATTAGAGGTATCAATATAAATATGTCCACTATTCATATATCAAGAGATATAATAGTGTCTGCAACCTCTGACTGAGAAAAATTCCTTTGAGAACTCATCACAAGTCCAAAAATTCATGAAAGCTTAGGCATTCGAATAAATGATCACCACATCGGCACCCATATCGTCAGTAAACCAGAAAGAACCTAAATGTCTTATAATTATTTTTAACAAGTTAAATTTGGAATAGTCACTTAAAATCAACAAAGATGACTTGAAAAGAAGCTATATGTCAGGTAAATTGCTAGTTAGCTGTAAGAATTAAAAAAAAAAAATGACTAACACATGAGTACCTGCTCACAATACATTCTCATTCTAATGTATCAACTTGATGAAATATGATAAAACCATTAGAAAAACTGCATGGTAAAGTTAATCAATAAAGTTAATCAATAAAATAAGAATTATACAAATTTAAATGCTATGAAAGTAGACAAAGAGTGGAAAGAAATATTATCGTGAGAAGAATAATAGTTAATTAGAGGGTGTTCACTAATCCATTATCACCAAACTTAATTTGACAGGATGCTTCTCAAGCCATCTGTTATGCCTCAGACACCCTCTTTAATCATTTCTCTTTTTGTTAATGGACAGGAGACATTTTTTTCTGTCAGTTTTTTCTATTTGTGACAGCATGTGCTGTCACATGTTTAGCACCAGCAATGCTAATATACTTGGAAAAAAAGATTTAAGCATCTCATAGAGATTCCAAAATTGACAAACATAAAACACTTGGTAAAAGAGTGTCTGGTAGCTAGAGAATTTTAAATGTACTCTTATAACCAATGAAGGGTAAGTGTTCTGAACTCATATTCTTTTAATACTTTTATTAAAACAAATCGCATTTCTCTGCTCAATTCTTCAGTTTAACCAAGTAAATGAAATGTTTTCATACCCCTGATTTGGGGCCAACTTAATGATTTCACTGACTTGGGCTAAGTGATATGTTTGCTACATGCAATCAAGTTCTCACTGAGAGTTTTACCAAAATTACTAGCAAGCATTTCACTTAAACAAAATTGATGGACTCTTCTGTCTTAATTTGACTAGTGATGTGTTGAGTGATATGATCTAGAAATAATCATTATTTATTTTCTCTTCTTCATTCTTTCTTTTCTTCATTTTTTTCTCTTTTCTTATTTATTCAGCTATTTAATTCCTATATACCATATATTTACTAGATCTTCTATAATCTGAGCACTGAGGGCTAAACAGTAAAGGGGAAAAAAGACCCTGTCCTGATATGACTCATTGCAGTTGAAGAGAGACATTTTTCTAAAAAAAAAAAATATATTTATATATATATATATATATTTATATATATAAATATATATATATTTATATATATATATATATTTATATATATAAATATATATATATTTATATATATAAATATATATATATATAAAATTCCAGACTATGACAAAGGCTATGAGAAAAAGCAAAGCAGATAAGTGGTGAGTGGTGAAAGATGGTGAAAGAGTGGCTAGGGCAAGTTTTCCTATTTAGACTTTTTTTTTAGGGAAGTGATGTTTGAGGGAAGTCTGGATAAAGTGAGGGATTGATAAAAGTTCCCAACCCTAAGAGAATATCAACACCTGTAACAACTTAAGCAGTATTTTAAATCCCTCTTGAGAAACATAAATCAGAAAGATGATTTATACTTGTTTCCAGCTTCTGAAACAACGTTGAGCCATAAAAACTGATAGCCTAAGGGCAGCTTATCCCCAGCATATCAAGCAACTATGAATGCCTTTTACAATAGTAGAGCTGGAACATAGCTCTGAAATGTCCAACTTCTCCAAAAGCCAAACCAATCGTATTTTTGTCAGGTTATCTATGCTTGAGTACTTATGCCAAGTAGAATCATAATTTGTAACCATTTAAAGAAAAAAATTTTATTTAGACCAAAGAAAGAGTAAGACAAAAGCCACAGTGAGAAGCTGTGTCAATTATTCTATTCAAGCATCTTCCCACAGGTCCTCAAATCTCTAATACATTCCAAGGGTATCCATGCCCCATACCTTCCCAGCCACCTTCACTCCTCAAAAAGAGTGAGATTCAGGTGTATTCTTTCACTTCCTTTTTTATATTTTTCAATCTATTTTGGACATAAAAATTAGCAAACACACAAATAATAAATAAAGTATTTGGCAACTATTTTTTAAAGAAAAATTTCCTCTTCTACCTCGCTGCATCTATTTTTTCTGAACTTGGCCAGTTACAGGTGGCTAGCAGCAAAGAGCTCTGCCCTGCCACTAACCGAATAGAAGCCTCACTGAAAAGGATCAAGAGCTCTGTGTTTCATCAATTTAACATCCCAGCATTAGCACCAGCCAAGCAGACACAGCCGTGCTGCCAAGAGAAACAAATGTGGCTTGGTAGAAGGGGGGCCAGTTTCTGGAGACAGCACTCCAGTCTAAACTTCTTAAGAAGTCGGCATAAGTGCGCTTTGATTGAAAAGGTGCTGCTCCATCTAAAAAGCACAGATTCAGTTTGAACACTGCCACCTTTCACTGGTAATGTTGGCTTAAGGTGTGTGCAGTTCAGTGACTGTGCAAAACCTGCGTCACAGCTACCTGCTGCTAGCTTTTTTAATCCCCAAACCCAAACTTTTGGAGCCACACAGAACACTGGTCGTTTTATCAAAAAGAAAATAAGAGTGAAGGTGGACGCTGGGCCACTGAGTCTTTCCCTGCCTCCACCCAACCTCATCCAAATAGGGAGTTACAGTAGGTGAATAAATGACTAGAGGTCCCCTCTGTTCCTCTAGCTTGGTGGAGAGAATTTAAATTTAGTATGGGATATCACTCCTCCGCTCCTCTGCGGGAGTTTGTCTGTAACCAAACATTTCTCAAAAGTTAAGCTTCTTGGACATGGGGTGGTAGGCAGTGGGGTGGGAGAGGATGTTGGGAGTTTTGGAATATGCAAAAATAGAAAATATTTTATAGAAAATTCTAACATGTAAATGTATTTTTTACTTACCATGGATAAACATTTATTGACCATCCATTCTGAAATGAACTCTGGGTTAGGCAGATGCTGGGACTCCAAAAGACAGAATGACACTATCCTTAAGAAACTAGCAATCTAATTCAGTAAAATACTTTTAGCCAGAATTAAAAATAAAAGCTAACATCAGTGCATCCTCATGGCTCAGCAGTTAGCTCTGTAGCTCCACATTACTTAGTCTACGTAAAGCCCAGGACCAGGGTTCACCCCCCAAGATCAAGAGAAACAATCAACATGAACAACGAAATGGACAGAGATACATTTCTTCCTCCTCTCTCTTGTCTGCCCATCTACTTGCCTTCATTCCTGTCTGCTTCATTCCTCTACAAAAATATTTTTTAAACAGTACATACACATATATAACATGTATAGATGTATAAAATATCCTGAAAGTTTCATCTTATGAGTTTCAGGCATTTATTTCAACTGTGTGTCACTAAAAGAAGAGTTACGCCTTCACAAGAACAATGAGCTATCCCCCCCAGAAATGGCAGAAGTATTTCATTTACTCATCCTCTAAAGATCAGGGGTCTAAAGACATACTAAGCACTCCTGTCGAGGTGTTGAGAATATGAAGATAAATAAGAGAAAGCAGTCCTCCCCCTATCATGAATTTTATAACCAAGGTTAGGAAAGAGAATATTAATAAGCAAATAAAGGAGCCACACTGTTTGGTCAGTGACAATTACAACGCTGCAACAGCCTGGGTCTCAGGAAGATTTGGAAGGTAAGAACAAGTATTGCAGGGACTGTGCTAAGAGAGAACAGGCTAAGGAGGCTTCTCTGAAGAAATACAATCTGAAGCATCCCCAGGAGCCAACCATCTAGAGGGAGTGGCTGACAGAGGGAGCAGCAAGAACAAGAAGTCTGGAATGTTGTCAACCAAGGAGGAATGACAAGTTGAGGGGTCAGTGTCAGCTAAGGCCCAGATCCTGAAGGTCTCCGTGAGCCATGGAAAGGAGTTTGGTTTTATTCTGATAGTAATGGGAAGGGCGGGTTAAACAGTGGGATGACATGATCTGATTTGATTTTAAAAGCCAGTCTGGCTTCATTCATTCATCTAAATATTTGCTAAACATTTACTGTATTCTAGGCGCTGGGGATGTGTAAGTAAACAAACAAGAAAAGCAAAATCTCTAACCTCATTCAATTTGGACAGGGGATAGAGAGTCTAAGGGGTAACCACCACAAAACAAACAAATATTTTAATACGTCAAGTAAAAAATTCTATGAAGAAAAAGACAATGAGGAAGTGGAGCATGATCATGAAGATACTACTTTCGACAGTTTGATTGGGGAAAATCTCTCTGAAGGAGTGACAGAGGTCTGGAGAAAACGCTTTCCAGGCAGGCAGGCAGCAGACAGTGCAGAGGTCCAGAAAGGGATCACACTTGACTTGTGGTTGGCAACATGCTGCAGGTGGAGATGCAGAAGGAGCGGTTTGAGAGGAAGCCTGCGGCAGTCATTGTGGTATGGCAGTTTGGAGCACATTCTGAATGACAAGGAAACCACTAGCGAGTTCTGAGCAGAGGAGTGACAGTCCGATCTACAATTTGAAAGACTTTGACCTGGCTACTGAACGGAGAAAAGATGATTAGGAAATAAGGATATGTATGTGTGTGTGTGTGCACGTGCACACGTGTATACACATAAAATATATATTATACACAGGAAAGTCTATGAGAGCACACACTTGGGTGGAGAAATGGAGAGATTCTGGATATGGTCTTAAGGTAGAGCCAACAGAATTTTCGAATGGATAAGAATGAAAACCTTGAAAGATTTTAATATTTTTATCTTGGATACAATGCTTTTAGACTCCTACCTCTTAGCTTCATCTTCTATATATGCCTACTGGGTTCCACTTACAACCAAATACTAGTTGACCAAGTTTTATCCCTGTGTATCTTCTCTCCCCAGTCTATAAATTCTTGCTGAACCAGTTCATTTATACCCACAGCTTAAACTATAGTTGTATGCAATGATTCTCCAAGTAACAGAGTGGAAAAAGGTTGTTCTTTAGGGTCAGATAGACAAAGGCTCAATTTCGAGTTTCACCACTTCCACCTCTTCCAACTCTGTGATCTTAGATCGAATACGTGACCTCTCCTTAAATCTGCCTTCTCACTGTAGATGGTAACACCTCCAGGGGATACTGAGTTATTTAAATGTGTTATGTTAAGAACCATACTGTACCACTGGAACACTGAAAGTACTCAAACACTATTACAAGATTATGTTTTATTTTGCTTTATTTTTTATCTCCAACTCACAGGCCCCCAATAAAAACTTGCTCCTCTCTTATATATTCCATATTGTCAGTCACCCAAACTTGAAGTCCAAGAGTCTTTCTAAGAACTTTCACCCTCTTCAGAACCAATTTTCAATCACCAAATCAGCAGATTCAAACTCCTAAAGCTCTATTTCATTCCTTCCTGATAACTTTAAATTTAGCTATCCTGGCATCTGTTGACCACCATCTTGAGTGTTACTACTACAATCTTCTACCAGGTCACTCCACTTTCACTGAAGCTACTATAATATTTTCTGACTTCTCCCAAGTGCAGTTCTAGTAATTTTCCTAAAATCCAAGATGATATAACTCCATATAGGAAAGCTATGGGTGGTTTCCTAGCATGAAAGTAAGATCCAAACTTGGTAGCATGTACTAAAGACATACTGATAGCGACCCCATTGTAGATATCCAACTCACTCTCTTGTATGAACCAATCTTTACTCTATATTCTTATAAATTAAAATAATCATACTGCCTTATTCCAGCATGATGTGTCCCATGCTATTGCTTCTGTCTAATCTATGTGTCTTCCTCTCAAATCACTAAATTCTCTCCCTACTTTAATTTTAGTCTTTTAAGTGTAAGTCCTTTAAGTTCAAGTCTTACCTCCTTTGAAGCACCTTGGCAGAATGTGTCCCAGACTATGTTGATATTACTTCTGGTGATACCATAACAGCAAGATTGAATTACTTTATTACTGTCTTTACCGAATCTCATTGTAATTGTCTGTTTACTTGAATAATGGCTCTGCTAGACTGCCACTCTTATTGACAGAACAACTCATGACTCATCTTTGTATCCTTAGTGCCTACCACTTTGTGGCAACCCTGCAGTACAATTATAGAGAAGTGAACTAATGTTCAGAGATTAAACTATATGCCAATATCATACGAACTGTTATTATCAGAGCAAAGAAGGTTATGAACTCTGGTCCATTTTGCTCCAAGACCTATACCTTCTCAAAATTATAGTCATGTAAAGATATGTTATTTTAATACTCCTTCAGAATTTTTAGAGTTTGAAACAAAACTATGTGGAGCTCAAGAAAAATCTTCACTGTATTTTAAAAGTAAATAAAGGATGAACAACTCAGACTCCTTCATTTACAAACACCAACTTAACAATAACAAATACACAGAAATACAGAGCAAAAACCTGATTGGCTGTTTCACAACTATCATGGTTCTGGTTTTGATGAAATTTCCTATTTTTTCACAGTAATCACCAAAGTTTATAAGTCTTACACAGCAATAAATCAGGAAAATAGTCAAAATTTCTTTTCAAATACAAATACATTGATGGAAAAATTATGTCACTATTTCCTAGTCTATGTTTTTTATTTTTAAAAAGTGCTTCATAATTTTACTAGAAATTATCCACATAATAATTATATAAATAAGGAACTAGATACATCAATTATTTTTAAGGGACTTCCTCCATTCCCACTCATATTTAAATGATAGATCTGAAATAATTAACTAATAAAAGTATTATCTCAATACAAAAAGTTATGCAATATTTTTCTTTCATGTCTTTAGAACATCATTTCTTTCAGACACCATTGTATTAAACAGATCATAACAATTTAAACTAATACTATTAAAATTTACATATATTAAAAAAACTTGAGATTAGAATTCGAATCTTCCTGATTGTCTTTGCTGCTTATTTTGCAGACATCACATAATTGCCCCCTTCAACTGTGAGTCATACTTTCAAGCTAATTTTTTTTTTTTTTCATATTTAGATCATAAAGCAGTCTCTTACGCTTCAAAAAGATAGTGTATTTCTTACCAGGAATAATCATTAGATAATTGTTCAGAATTTTCTATATACACTTTCCTATAGGGCATAACTATAAGTCTTACTACAACAACATAATTTAAACCCTAATTCAATCATTATGTACTTAACAAGTTAGCACTCTTGCCCCCCCTAGTGGATAAGTGAATACTAAATTGTGCATGTTTTTCCCAGAACGGTAAAAGTTAAACCTGAAGTGCATCACGTGCATTCAGAAATAATCTTAAAAGATAGATATAATAATAACTAATCAGTTGACAGTAAATCCAAAAAGTTCTTGAAACTTATATAAAGATAGCATATTACGGTGAAGAAAGATGGCTTGAATTTCAACTCCAACCCAAGGTAATGTTACTCTAAAGCCAGTTAGTTGGTTAGTTGACATCTGAGGCTCCATCCACTTCAACATCTCTAAAAATGAGGCTGATGATAATGGTTTAATAGGTTTATTGTGAGAATTAAGAAAAAACATGTGAGATGACTTTCACAGTACATGTTACACATTAGATTGTTAATAAAATCAGCTTCTTTCACCTGGATTGCTCTCTCATCCCTCACATCTCAATGGTTGACATGTATAAATCTCAGGCATTCCCTTCTAAGTATCCTCACAATGTGTCATATTTTGGAGATTTCCTTCCTCAGAGAAGACTTCAAATTTGTTTGCAATGTAAGAGCAAGTTGAGAAAGGTTCATGTTTCATATAGTTTTAATCTGTTGATGCTGACTCTGTCATTGGTTTCATTCCGAATTGGGAATCCAGCCTTTTTAGCACTGATTTATGTTTGTCTGGTCACAAGAAACATGGCTTAGTTATAATGACCTTATTTCTCCACTGCTCAGATCTCTAACAGCCACCCAATTTTCATGAGTACTACTAGGATTAACAGGACTATATGTTTTTAGAAATTCCTCTAAATTCCAAGGAAAAATATACCTAACAATAGGCAATTTTTTAAAAGTTATATCCATTTTGCTATATGTCTATTTAATTAGTACAGTGGATTTCAAAATTGGCTTGTGAATAGAATTGAACTATTCGTGGTGAGTGGTGAATTTAGTGCAGTATGTACAAATGTTGAATTATAATAATGCATATCTTAAGCCTATATGATGTTATAATTCAGTGTTGCTTCAATAAAATAAAAGAGAAATTTAAAAAATGGGTCCGTGAAACACTGGCGAGCCTGAGACCCATTCTCTTAAAGGGATTCTTCAAGCTCAAAACTATTTTTATTTTAATACACAGGCTTTGTTTTCATTGGATATTTTTCTTTTTTCACTGATTGCACAAAAGCAATGAATGAAACTGCTGATACCTTAGCATAAATAAAGGCAGTGGTATGCAACTGTACTGACAATCAAGGTGTTCTTCATTGCCCTACAATGTAACACAGTATAATAGTTTTTTAAAAACCAATTGACCTAAACAACTGGTTAATCAGTTGATTATAACAAGTAATTTTATTAACTATTTGTCAATATTTTCAACATGTTAAATACTCTATGTGGCATAACTATATCACACTTTATTGCATACCAAAATGTAAGGGACATCTGAAGGAAGATAACTTGTACAATTATCCGAAATGTGCATTTAACTAACCACATTTTTTTTTTCTTGGATCACCAGTTTTATTTAATGTAATGACTAATATAAACTGTGGCTATTCAAAGCTGAGTATTTTGGCAAACATCTTGAAAATGAATAAAGCGAGCCTGCCTCTTCAAGGAAACTTGACAGGATTCATTGTCAATGATAAAACTCAAACTTAATATTAAAAATTTGAATTTTAAAATTTCTGTACCACTATGAGCTTGACAGCCTCCCAACACTAACAGACTTTTTCTGATTTGAACTATAAATATATTAACAAAGGCTAATGTTGTGATAGCTCATAACTCAGTAAACTAATGTTTTCCAAATGACCAATGCATGAAATTACAAAATCACACATGGGTAAAAGGTCCACTGAAATTCAACATGGATTTTAATGTAACTGCATACAAAAGTATTTAATATGGCTACAGATTCCACAGTGCAGCGAATCTTTAAAACATTAATATTTACTGAGTTTTAGTACAGGTCTAAAAGAATATCTTCAATGGTCTGAAAAGTTTATTAAAATATGCCTGTCTTTTCCAAATGAATTTATTTGTAAGACTAAATTTTCTTCATATACTTCAACCAAAATGGCATATCAAAATATAAAAGCAGATATGAAAACATACCTGTCTACTGGCAAGCAGAAAGAAAGAGGAATTAACACTTAATGTATTTTTATTTAGTTGTTCACATTTATTGTTCTCCTGGAGCTGGGTCTTGAACCCAGACCTTGGGATGTATGTGGTATTGCTCCAAGGGTGTACTAGACTGCTAGGTAATCGGGGCACAAGCTTATCTACTACTAAGCTATTCAATATTTTCAGTATCTAGAAACTGCTAAAATGAATACCAATTCCATCTTTCTCACTAATTTTTGTTGTTGTTTTGGAAAATACAGCTACTTTCATAAATAGTAATTTAATCTGCAGTAGGTTTAGCATTATTATTTTAAAATAAATCAATATTCTAAATTTTCTTACTTTAATTTCTAATTTGATAAATATATATAGATGAAACCTATATAAGCAAAATTTCTTTAAGATCTTCAATAATTTTTCAGAGAATAAGGGTTATAGGTTCAAAAAGCTTGAGAAACACTACCTTAGAGAAATAATAATCCCTCATTGAATAGGGTAATAGTAGTGATCCCTTCACTCTCAGTTTGAAACTGGAATATCAAAAACTATATAACATAAGTAGATACTTAAAATTTTTTGAACAAACACAAGGTAGAAGACATGAGGACAGAGTTTCTGAAAGAGATATTATTTCACATCTGGAAATCCTAGTCTGGAAAAAAATGATATGGGGCTTGACAATATAAATGACAAATAGAAGGAGTAATAATGTTTTTATAAATATCCTGATATTCATAAATTCTCAATTTCACTGTATCTCTTGTTTTTTCCATAGCCCAATTTTTATGCCCCATAGGAGAAAACACTATAAAAAAACAAACGACATACTGATCAGTTTTCTTCTGAAAATAAAATGTTATACTCTGTTACAGAAGAATATATGCCAAATACAGAAAAATCCCTGGTGAAATATGTTTTAACAACATGCAAAGCAATTCACTGTAGGTTTACACAGTATAATAAGGACACATAAACAGTGATTTGGACATAAAAATTACTCATAAGCTTTTGCTTCTGTGAAAAGCAATTTGTTTCCTTACTTTGTTTTCACCAAAAACAGGTTAAAACTATCACTAGTTGCAGATGACATGAAAATATAGACAAGAGAATCCCAAAGATTCAAGTGAAAAGATGCTAGAAATAATAAATGAATACAATAAAGTAGCAGGTTAAAAGATTATATCAAAAAATCTGTTGCATTTCTACATGCCAATAACAAATCAGCAGAAGGAGAACTCAGTTTAAACAATCCCAGTTACAAACGTATCAAAAAGAATGAAATACCTTGGGATAAACTTAACTGGAAAAATCAAAGACTTATGCTCTGAAAACGGAAGATAATGATTGTTCAAAAGAAATAGAAAAAGACACAAAAAAGTAAAAGGATAGTTCACGTTCTTGAATAAAAAGAAATAATATAGTTAAAATGTCTATAGTACTGAAAGCAACATACAGATTCAGTACAATACCCACTAAAATCTCAAAGACATTCTTCATAGAAATAGAAGAAAAAATCATGAAATTTATTTGAAACTACAAAAAGCATTAACATCCTGAGAAGAAAAGGAGATGAAGGTATCACATATGATTATCTCACACATAATTAATTTGAAATGGCTTAAAATTTTAGATCTAAGGCCTGAAACTATGAATTACACAGTAAAAACTACAGGTAAAACATACACATAGGCCCTTGACATTGGCCTAAGTCGTTTTGGGGAACTCAAGTCCAATATCAAGGGAAGTAAAATTCTAAATAAACAAATATGAATACATCAAACTAAAAAGCTTTCACATGACAAAAGAAATTCTCATCAAAGAAAAAAGACATGTTATTAAATAGGTGAAGATATTTGTGTATCATACATATAATAAAGGGTTAGTATTCAAAATATACCAAAAACTCAGAGAGCTCAGCAACAGAAAAACAAATTAATTCAATTGAAAACTGGGCAGAAGTTCTGACTACACAATTCTCCAAAGAAGACATACAAAGGACCAACACACACATGGAAAGGTGGTCTACCTCTGTTACTATCAGGGAAATGAAAATCAACAACATGAGATATTACTTCTTACTTGTGAGAATAGCTATTACTAAAGTCTGAAAACAACAAGTGTTGACCAGATTATGGAATTTTACAATAACCAAAAACTGGAAATAACCTAAGTGCCTTTTGGCAGATGAGTAGAGAAGATATGGTGTATATTCACGATGGAATACTACTCAGTTACTTAAAAATATATGAACTCTATGCAATTCCTGGTTAGGTCAGCTGCCTCTGCACAATTCATGTTCATACTGAGGAACTGGGTTCATGTCCCTGTTCCAGGGAGAACAACCAAATAAAAATGAAGTAAGGAATGCTTCTTCCTTCTCTCCCTGCCTGCCTTTTTTGCCTTCATTCTGCCTGTACTTCCCCCTTAAAAAAAAAAAAAATCAAACAAAATCCTGCCTTTGGCAATATGGATAGACATAGAGGGAATTATGCTTATGAGATAAGCCAGAAGGTGAAAGACAGCCTTTAGATGGCTTCACTCAAATGTGGTATATAAAGGAACCAAGCAAACAAATGAACTCAATAAAACAAAAATAGAATTTTAGTCAATAAAATTATCAGTTTCAGAAAGGAAAGTGGTGTGGGCAAACTAGGTAGAGGAGATCAACTTCATGATATAGGAAGAACTAAAATGGTGATGATAAACTTAATGCATGTTATACAGAAGATTATTTACAATGAAGTACACCTTAAACATATACTGTTACGATCCAATGTTTCTTCAAAGAAATTAATGTCTAAAAATTCCTTTTAAATTAAGAATCTAACAATATTACCATGTATCCTCCACAACATATATTTGAAAAGAAGGTATTAGCAATGAATTTCATCCAAGGGAATTATTTTTTCCTTTTGAATCTCCAATGAATCTGCAATGTATAAGAGAAAGTTGTGCCAGCAAGTCCTTCCCTGGGAATAATTACTGGCTGTACCACATATAAGATAGTCAAGATGACTAGTAAAATTCTTTATTTATAAATAGCTCACAAAGAATAACTTAAGTGAATTGGGAAATTGTTGCTAATGATTTATTTCATGTTAAGACATAGGCCAAATAAGGTAACTCAGTCTTCATTTTATTACTTGTTGGTCATGAATGAGTCAGGAAAGAATTCACCTAAATATCAGTATAAAGTACAGCAAAACAAAACCTACAATTTACAGCAAAGTTAATTTAGAAGTCCTTTCCCAAGATTCTAAAGGAAAATGAATTATCAATTTTAACAAAAATAATAACTAACTTACGTAGAGTCTTGTTATTCGATATGAGTACCCAAAGCAACAGAGTCAAGATACCTTGCTAAAAAGAAGATCATGGAATTCCATATGCAGGAAGATAAGGTAAACATAACTCTACTCCATGTAAGGAGTCTTTCCACTAAGCATGTACGAACATTATATTTACAAGAAAACATAAGTCTCTGAAGATGGAGAGAAGAGAGACTAGCTAGGTGCTCAGGATTCATGGGAAGATGTTGGGCTTTCTTTTTGCCTCATATATTCCAGACTTGAATGGGAAAAGTTGACAAATCAGAAATATCAATAGGCGCAGACAAAAACCAAAAGTTCAAACAAAAGCCTGCTCTCTTTAGTCCAAGGAACAGAAGAGGGACAGCTTGGAAAGATAACAACGGCTTTACTCCAGCCAAACACTACAGAAAAAAAAAAAAAAACGGTGCCCCCCACCACCCGACCCACCAACCCACACCAGCACAGGTCAAATAGGAAGCCTAGACTTCTACTCTCTGAATACTGTAATGAGTTACCCAAAGATTCCAGCTAATGTGTGAGAGATACCCAAGGGGTGGCGTTAAGACTTTCACCCGCCACTAGAAGAAAAAAGAAAAATCACATGCTATAAATAATAACAATTGATGCAGAAAAATCACTTGGCAAAGTTCAACACCCATTTATAATTAAAACTCTCAGAAAAGTAGGAATAGAGGGGAACCTTCTCAACTTGTTAAGGAATATCTTTTAAAAAAATCTAGAGATGACATTATGCTAATGAAAAAGAATCAAATATTTCTGCTAAAGTTGGGTACAAGATGAAGATGCCTGATCATAACACCCTTATTTAATGCAATGCAAGGAGAGGAAATAAAAGACATTCAGATAGAAAGGGAAGAAATAAAACTCTTTGTAATTTCATATGATAGAAAATTCCAAGGAATCTTCCAAAAATACTCATAGAACTAATAAGTAAGCTCAGCAAGGTATCATGATACAAAATACACATGCAAAAATCGATTTTATTCTTATAAGAGCAATGAACATTTGGACATTAAAATTAAAAATGGAATACCATTTATAACCATTCGGGGGAGGGGAGATGAAATAGTAGGTGTAAAGCTAAGGGAAAAAAAATTTGCATGCCAAAAACTACATATGATAAAATAAATCAAATATCTTAAATAAATGGAACAATATACTCTGATCATGGATTGAAAATTCAACATGATAAAGATGATAATTCTCCCCCAAATTTGTATACAGGTTTAATTCAAATCCTATCAAAACCCAAGCAAGATTCTTCTTGCTAAATATACACAAAATGTATACAGAAAGTCAAAGAAACTAGAATGATGGAAACAATTTTGAAAAAGAATACTAAAATGAGAGTAAACTGTCCAAAAAAATTCTAAGTATAAAAACTGAAACTATAAAATTTCTGGGCAACAAAGAACTTTTGAATTTGTCAAGGATTTCTTAAGTAGAACACAAAGAACATAAATATAAAATAAAAGAAAAAGAAATTCCAAGGAATCTAACAAATAAAATAAATAAATTAGACACAAATTGAAAATGTTTTGCTCCTTAAAAAAACTAAAAATGAAAAGGCTAGCCACAGACAGAAAAAAAACACAATCTTTGTGTCCAGAGCAGAAAAAGAATTCTTAAACTCAAGAAGTCAATCTTGTTTCTAAAAATCAGCAAAAGATTTGCACAGTCATACCACTAAAGAAGATACATGAATGCAAAATATACACCTGGAAAAAAATCGCAAAAAATAAAGTCATTATCGCAATGAAAACAATAAAAGCCTTCATGAGCTATCCCTATAGAGAAGAGGTGACATTTCAGCGCACCCTGGTGGAATAGCAGTTAGGACCACCACCTTCACCCAAGTGCAGTCCACATACATTCCAAGGACAGAGGGTCACGTTCTGGGGCAGAAGGAAACAACCAAGATGAACAACTAAATAAAAATGAAAAATAAAATACTTCTTCCCCCTCTTTGTTCCTGACTACCTGCCTGGTCATCTTCATTCCTATAGCACCTTTCTGTTACAAAAGACAGGCTGGGGTCGGAGAGTGTGGGGGCAGGACGCAGTGGCAAAATTTAAAAGATTAACATTACCTAATGCTGGCAAGGATGTATAGGAATTAGAACTTTCCAACTTTGCTATGAGCAATAAAAAATGGTGGATCCAGTTCTTAAAGTTTGGCAGTTTCTAATAAAGTTAAACATATGCTTATTATGTGATCCTGAAATTGTACTAAATATTTACTTAAATAAAATGAAAACCTACCCACACAAATACTTTCACCCTAATGTTTCATATAAGCCTTATTTGTAATAGTCCAACATTAAATGAATCCAAGTATCTTTCAACTGGTGAGTGGATAAGCAAACTTTGGTACATCCATACAGTCAAATAGTAATCTACAATACAAATATGAATACAATAAAATACAATAAAAGTATGAATTATGAATTCGGCAACAGTACCACTGAACATCACTGATCCCCAAAAGCATTATGATAATTTAAAGAAGCCAAACATAAACACACAAAAAATACTACTGTATGATTCCATTTGTATGAGATTCCAGAAGAGGCAGAATTATAGTGAAAGAAAGCAGACCAGAGGTGGCCAGAGATGGAGGAAGAAACTGACTACAAAGACACATGAGGCAACTTTTTCTATATGATTGTGGTGGTGACTATGTGATTGTATACAATTGTTGAATTTATCAACTTGTTGGCATAAAATTGGCAAATTTCATTGTGTCTAAGGTAAGCCTCAATGAATCTGATGTTTTTAATTCTATAGCTAATTAAATATTCTAGTCCTGGTGATAGTGCCATCAGTGGATAATATACTAAGTGTTTCAGCTTCATTTCTGTTTATGGAAAGGCCCTCCCTCTTTTTAAAAAATTGATCTCCCAAAATTATGAACCGTTACCAATGAATTACAGGAAATACACACTTCATTTGTCTTTAAGGTAAATATATAACACAGTTGATCTTCCACAGAGAAGAGAGAATAAATTTATGGCTAACAGTGGTTCTCAGAGAAGATTACATATTTTTAAATTGCAATACAATATAAAGATTGGGATAAAAATAGGGGGAAAAAGCAAGAAGTACCCAAATCTCATTAAGATAGTACTTACTTGTCACATCCTTATTCTAAAATAATCTTGGATCCCTCACCATTTCTCCAACCAAACTCCTTTAAAAATTCAGAATTACTTTTAATTTGTAAAAAAGAACAGCAAAAAAAGCCTTTAAAAAGCGTAATACTAAATTATAGTACATGTTACACATAAGGATGTTATCCTAGTTTCTCTCATATCTGAAATTCTTCAAGACATCCTGAAAGATGTTGGTCTCCTTTTTTCTTTTAAAATACGTTATACAACTACCATCACCTTTTCGAATCTCAAAAGCCAGATCCTCTATGCCTAACCAGAGTATTCCCTAAATAGAGCAGATTTAATGCAGAAGAACAAAAGACTAAAAGACAGATGAGTGTGTCTGAATCTCATTAAGGCACAGATGGAGTTACATTTGAATCAGTGCATCTGCTCTACATTCCTACAGCAGACCAGATATGAGGCCAGGGAAATTCAATTCCCTTGAATTTCTATACTAACCTTTGTAGAAACAGGGTGGATCCCCATGCTACTCACAACAAATCCGCAGTGGCCACAAGTTCCATGTAGGAAAAACTAGGAATTGCCTAGGATGAAAAAGACAGCCAGCATGGCAGGATGTATGTATGCAGAGTGAGCATGATTGCTATTGTTATGATTACAGTCCAGATCCAAAGTTAGCACTTGAAAGATAGTCAGGTAGAGTGTCCACAGAGCACTCTGAGGAACAGATTTCCGTAACACCCCAAAATTCTCATCAGCTTTATAAATGCTGGGTTATATGTGCCATTGCTTTATTATTTCTCCTTCTTTTATCTATTTCTCACATGACAAAGAATTTCTAAAACTGAGCATCTGCATGGGATTGGTATGCTCAACACTTCTTGAAAAGACTGTGTGAAATATTAAGCTAGATGAACTGAGTTAAAAAGAAGTACAGCAAGTTATTCTGATTATTTCTGCAGTCAGCAGGTTTTCATTAAGCCTCGGGCATGTGGGTTTGTGATTATTTTCATGACAACAAACATTAAAACAGGGGAACAAGATCTGTAGTTTAAAGAAATGCAATCTTCAAAAATTTCTCCACATATTCCAACATATTCGTCTGGCATATTTTTATTTCCAACTCTGTTATTCCATTTCTTGAACCTCTACAGATGTGTTTATCAGAGTGATTCATTCACAAAGGGCTTAAGTTAAAAAAAAAAAAAAAAGTATAGCTTAGCCTAGAGTTCAATTATCAAGTACCGATTTGAGTCCTGATATACATTTAAAAAATTTAAGTAGATCATGGAAAATAGGTAGCAAATCAAATTTATGTGTATGCTAGTACGAATTGTTAGTTTGTTTAAATCTCCTTCAAGTCTGAATTGTTTGTGTTCTGACTTAATAGAATTTATTGATCACTGGGAAAATATGTTCACAATAAAATAATTCAAAGAATATCTTTCCACCAGTTCACTTCCTAGTTTTTATTATTGAAGTCACCTTAATTTCCAACCCCTAATTTTTTTCTCCTGAGATACAGTTGCTGAGCTTAATCATACTTACATTCTTTAATGACTTTCAAATTTCTAACAGAAATAATATATATAAAAATGTATACATATATATTCATAAAAACAATGTATATTAGGAGATTTATATCTATTATATTAATTTAAACCAGATTTTAAAAACCCACCTTTTTATCATACCTATTTTAAAAGTGAGAAATCTATGACCTAGAGAAGTCAATTAAATTTGCCCAGAACCAGGCTTTAACTAACTTTAATTTACCTCAAAAACCCAATCCTATTTTCATCATCATGAAACCTACCTATTTAAACTACCATATTTTGATATTCATGCGCTTTATTTATATTTCTGCTTAGTCCAGTTCAGAGAAACCTATCTGGTTCCAATTTGCAATTAAGTCTTTGACCATAGTTTCTGTCTATTTCACAAGGGTTGTTGGCAATCTAGCTCTCCACGAAGTCTCTGAAGCAGGAACCCTCCAATGTTAATAAATTCAGAGTTTTGGACATGCACACTTTGGAATGCTTCAAGAGAACCAAAGGCTAGTAAAATCAACATTTCAATTCAAATAAGCAGATTTCTGATACCAAAAAATTGAATCAAAATTAGGATTAAAAAAAAATGCTGCTTCTCAAAAACAGACTGAATTACCAGATGGGAGAGTTTAAGAACAGAGTGTCAAATACATAATTTGAAGGAAGAAGTTAAGCATTCAATGGTCAATTCAATACTTAGAACAGCTGGTTTGGCATCCTGGATGGATTATTTCACAGCCATTTTCTGATGCTTTTCACTCATCTGCTGTCTCTTATTCTCCCTATAGTGTTGCTAATTTTAAAAGGTGGGAGATATTATTCAGATAATAAATGCTCAATTAGCTATCAATTGTCTTTGGCATGGGTTTGATGAAAACCACTTGACCCTATGTGAATTTAAGAGCTTATCTTATGGCTGATCACATCTACACTCATAATTTTTGTTCTGTAGGTAACAAACATTTTTTTAAACATATAGAGATATTGACATGTCAGTCACAAGAGAACAGAGAGCTTAGTCTATGTCAGATGTTATTCTAGAGGATTTATGTTCTTTATAAAAGGTATGTCAACTCTTCAATCATCTTTTTCACAGAAAACATGACTCATTGCAAGTATGTACACCAATAAAGGTATCTTAATATTAATAAAAATAAGCGGAAAATATATATAACATGGATTTTTTTCTCCCTTGAGAAGAAAAAAAAGGATGCCTAACTAGATTAGGTTCCTCAAAAATTGCAGCAAGTAATCTCATTCCATCACAGGAATCAATGATCTTCTTAAGAGGTGACTTGGAGCCAAAAGCAGCTCACTAGATCAGAGTAAAGGAGAGAATCACAGGACCATGCAGCAAAATAAAATTTTAATAACTACTACTCAGACAGGAGCCCATCTCTGTCCTCCTGAGGCAACATACATAGATAATCAGTTACAGCATTCTGTAAATATTATCTTTGGTTCCAGATTTATTCTGAGTGCACAATCATATGTCAGGCAGTGATTCTCATTTACAGTATCTTTCCCCATATAGTTAATAATTTTTACTCCATTTTACATATATACCAAAGTATATCACTGTAGAGTCAGGTTCTACATACTGATAAGTACAGAAGCGAACAAACCTGGTACATACTAAATAGTAAAGATCTCTACTCTGCTAAACGTTTAATAATTCAAATAATTCACTATCATCAGTAAGAACTCTGTTAAGGTTATCAGGCTTGATTTGCAAAAATGTTGGTTCTTTCCTTATCTATTTGCTTGTCTATATTCAAAGAGAAAAAAATATAAATAGTAGTCCAAATCTTAGACACTTTGTATGAGTATATACATTTTACCAGTGTTATCAAATTCAGAAAAGTTATATTACTCAAACTGAAAAGACTAGGTTTATATTAATAAATTTATATTTTATATATCACTAGCTGTGTATTTAAGAAGAATGAAAGTGGTATTCACTACCTTTTATTAAAAAAGGAAAAAATGGAAAACTGTCAAATTTCTTTAAAACATTGTTTGGTACAAATATACGGTTAAGGCTACAACATGTTTGATTAAAAAACTATTACAAAATAAAACTAGAAAAAAGCAGCCAAACACATGCTCATTTTATTTCAGTTTTTTCTTAATTACCTGCAGCAAAAAAAAAAGCCTTTCCTTAGGTATGCTGCCAACTCAGATTTTTAGATTACAAACAATTTTGGGAAAGGATTTTTTCTGGAATATATATTTCAGCATGATAAAAAGGTGAAAGATAGAAGCATAAACCAGACTATGTGCCAAATGTTGTACTATGTGCTCGGGATAGAAAATTATAATGGGATTATTTTTTTAATTTCTTCCATTTAACCTTTTGAAATTAGTTGTAATTTTATAAAGAAAAATTTGACTTTTTCCAAGATCCAGCTGTATTTCCTACACATATGGCATATGAAAGGAATATTTAACAGTATAGAGAAATTTTTCAGCTTTTTGATTTGGAGAAATGAGCTAACGAAATTTGGAATGATTAAGGAGTTATCAAAGCAGTAACTGTGTTTTCCTAGTCTTGTCTTTGAATGTAACAAACTGAGTGTTCTTTATTTGGGGTTCATTGTAGGAAAGTAATATTGTTCACACTTGTGTTTATATTGGAAATGTTTTGCCAGTGTAAAATAACTCCATCTTGTGGATTGTCATGACCAAGACATTTAGATCAACCTTCATGTTCATAAAGACAGGATCAGCATTAGCCTGACCACTTCATACTTAACAAATCAGACTGCTTGTTTCTGAATGGATATTGAGCCCCACAGCACCTGTCTGTATAATATGGGGTTATAAAAGTACCTGTTACTCCAAGTATCATCATTGCTATCACCAACATTGAGCTTAGCTGCTCCAGTCCACCAAGAACAGCAGAGCTCAGGGTCAGAGGCAATACATTTCCCTGTGGGTAGTACACCAGACCTATTCACTTTTAATATCATTGAAATTTCTAAGAAGGCAGATATTAAACATAATGAGGAAGGCACTTTAAAGTAAAGGCTAATACATGGACAAGCAGGACCTAATGACCTGTCCATTTCACATGAGTGCCTGGCCTTTTGCACATCCATATCCCATTCGGTTTCTTGAAGCTGATAATAGAGATTGTATATCCTTTGACTCAAATGCACTTAAGAAGTGAAAAATCTCTCATTTTGAACTTCCAGTCAAGATAGCAACTGGCAGGAATAAGACTCATATCCTTCCCACAGAAACAAGGAATTCACCTATTTTCCAGAAACACTGAAGAAAAGCAGGCAAAGAGGCTGTAGAGACACAGTAGTAATTGTGACAACAAAGTGTAGGTGAAAACATCCAGGTTTAGAGCACACTGCAGACTCGAAATCAAGATTCAGGCTGAAGCAGAGGGAGTGAAACTGTGGGAAGAACCAGCCCTCACAGGAATCGCAAAAGTAGCAGAGAGCCTGCCCAGAAGGATCAGGTCATGAAACCAGGAAAGAGTGTCTAGGCAGAAGGAGGACCAGTGCCCTGGTGGTTTGAACAGGAGGCCTGGTAAGAAAATTACTCTGGGTGCTGCCATGACTGGAAGGAACCTAGAGGAATCACCTACCCCCAACCCCTCAACCATATTTCCCCGAAGCCACTGAAACTGCCCTCTGGAAATCCTGCCTTCAGGCTTAAAGGAACAGAATCTTTCAGAGGGAGAACTAGTCAATGCTACCCACTATTGTACCTTCTAGGTGTTGACACTGCAGCCTGATTGCTGATTGGGAGTCAAAAACAAGGTGGTCATTATAGTTGGGAACTGGGACACTGGGGGAAAGCTCTTCATTCCCAACACAAACTCTAACCCCATAGACTGAACTTTTGCATAGCAACAGAGGGCCCACATTAGAACTTCAACAAATCCAACCAGTGATGATGCCACAAAAATCAAGAAACCCCAGTGTCCTAATCAAGATCCAGGCTTACTCGGAGCAAGTCAATACCCAAAACAAGGCCATTGCTGCATAATCTGCAGTAACATAAACAGAATGCCAAACAGAGGAAAGACATTGAAAAATATACCTGAAATGATGGATCCAATCAAAAACCCAGGGAGAAATCTGAACATAGTAGTCGTATGCACACTACCTGAGGATGAATTTAGGGCAACAGTGATATACACACTCATAGAAATCAAGAAAATAATAGAGGAAGAAGAGAACAAAAAAGAAAGAGAAGAAAGGAAACAGCTTTAAAAAGATGTCAAAGAAATAAAGAACACAATTGCAGACCAAAATAATTCATTAGAGGGATTCAAGAATAGGCTGAATGAGGCCTCCAATAGAATCAGTGAACTAGAAAATAAGGCAGAGGAATGCACTCAAGCAAACCAACAAAGAGATAAAAGAATGCAAAGAAATTAAGACAGCATTCAAAACCTATGGGATAACATCAAAAGAAACAACATTCCCGTTACAGGAGCCCCAGGAGGAGAAGAGAGAGAAAAGGGGACACAAACTGTTTTTGAAGAAATAATCGCTGAAAATTTCCCCAACCTGAAGAATGAAGCAAGCCTCCAGATCCAGGAAGCTCAAAGTGTCCCTCATAAAAGAAACCCAAGCAGACCTACACCTACACACAGTTATCATCAAAATGACAGAAACACAAGATAAAGAAAGAATCTTAAAAGCATCAAGAGAAAAACTAGTCACACCCAAAGGAGTCACCATAAAAGATTGTTAGCAGATTTCTCAACTGAAACTCTACCGGCCAGGAGGGAATGACATGATATATTCAAAAGGCTGAATGAAAAGGACTTTCAACCTAGGATACTATAACCTGTGAGATTATCATTCAGAACTGAAGGAATGATTAAAAAAAAAAAAGAAAAAAAAAAGAAGCCTTTCCAAAAAGCAAAAGATAAAGGAATTTATCACCACAAAACCAGTTCTTCAAAAAAATACTGAAAGATGTTACATAAACTACAAAGAAACCCCTTTTAAAAACAGGTCTATTAGACCTATTCATCTATATTTATTGAAGATACTGGTCTGCAATTTACTTTCTTGGTGACATCTCTGTCAGTTTTTAGTATCAGTGTGATGTTGGCCTCATGGAGAGTATTTGGGGGTGTTCTCTGTTTCCAAGATTTTGGAAGAGTTTGGAAAGAAGAGTATTGATTCTTCTCTGAAGATGTGGTGAAACTTATTGAAGAAGTCACCTGGTACTGGGCTTTTATTTTTAAGGAGACTTTTGACTACATCTTCAATTCTTTGCTTGTGATTGTTCTGTGAGGCCTATTCAAGGAGTTGGCATATATCACCTTTTGAAGTTAAGCCTATGATGTATATTTTATTATCCCCATTTTACAGAGGAGAAAATTGAAGCTAAGAAATCTGTCAAAGGTTATATAGTATATAAGCATCAGAGTCAAGGTTCAAATTTATCTATTATGCCCAAATCCTGTGTGCTTAATATTTCATCCTTTGTTTTATTGTTACTGATAGTTTTCTTAGGAAACACAATGCTATCCAAATTTTTTTAATTTTACTTTCATCACAATGAGTTTTTCTTTTTGGTTGCCTTATTCTTCTTGATAATTACAGTTTTTAACTTTCTAAATTAAGGAATTGTGGTTAAAGCTTACATTATGAATATTTGGATATTCTACTATATTCACTTTAAAGTTTGATTTTTCTGGAAATATACAATATATTGTACCTGCTTGAGTTTCTTTTTAAATAAGTATTTAATGTGGCAAATTATATTCTTTTCTTGGCCTTAAAAGAAAAAATAAATAAAAATCTCTCATTTTGATCCAATATTTTGACAAGTGAAGACCTAAAGGGACTTTTCCTCTCCTGTCTTCATCCCTCACTTGCACAATAACCATTTCTAATCCAGCATTTCTTCCTGGTGTTATTCTAGTTCCCACCACTAACGGCTATTAGAGTCTTGAACTCAATGTATACCCTGCTTGTTAGATCTTAAATGCCTGCACCAAATAACTGATCATTTTTTCATTGTATAATTCATAAGAAAGTAAAGCAATTGGAAATGTTATGTCCTAAGGACAAGTATAAATTTATTTATCTTATCTCATAAAGTCACATAAATCTATACTATGGAAGTAGGTATATAAATACCACCACAAAACTCAGAATATATTTTCATATGACTAAAAATACAGACTAAGAAAAGTTTCAGCATGCAGCTGTATTATTTTCTAGTTTAGCAAATTACTATTTCTATTCTATAACTCTACTCTTTTCTATACCCTATTCTATATGCTTTAACATGCACATACACATACTCTTTTAGAGAACTCACAAAACTCTTTCCTATCTCTTATATTTTTAATGGAAATGATTTAACTGACACTACATCAATGAGAAGCTTTTACTTGCAAGACATTGCTTAATATTAAATATAAAAACACTTTATAAGACTATATGTCACAAATTATTAACCTTGAAGGATATCATAAAATAGCAGCTGAGATTCTTAAAGGAAAGTCACAGTCTTAAATATATTAGATCATAAGTGCTTCAAATATTCAAAGGTTCTGCTAAAACCCTTTTAAAATATAACTATCTTCACCTAAAAATCTCTACTGAGCTTGCTAATTACCATCATCAGAGAAATAATGTCTGCTAACATTAAAAATTGACCAGTCTTAACATTAATGAACTACATAATTTGAATCACAAAAAACTGAACATCTAATTGCTTAATTCACACCACTAATGATAAACCATATTTGTGTTTTTAGGTCATGCTCTCAGCTCAGTTAAACAATTTTTAAAACCTATTAGATTTACTCTTCTTGCTTGATAATTTCAAGAACTATCATGAATTTCAAAATATAGAAATCACTTGAAATGTAGCCCTTAACTGTATGTTCTCTCTATTTGCACATGTAGGCACTTCCGCAGATGGTTATAGCTATATATGCTCAGGCATAACTAAAAGGACTAGTATATAATCCATTTTTTCCAGATTGTATATAAAATAAGTTCTTTGTCATAAAGAGAGCTATTGCTAAGGTCAGCAACATTTATAATTTTGCTCAAAATAAACACTTTCTGATTGCTACACAAAATTCTGGTCTAAATGATCCCTGTAACTTTTATACAATCCCATCCCCAATGCCTTTAGCAATTGAAATCAGACTTCCTGGCACTCTTCCTGCTGTATTACTGACAGTGCTAGCTCTACTTATGGTGGAGCAATAAATGACATCTCAACTCATATCGCCTTATGTTAAGAGAAATAGATATGATTCAAATGTTTTACTAGGCAAGTCCGGGGAGTAGGGGAATTGTTTTCAAAAGAAAAAGTACATGCGTGAGAATATAGCTTTCAAGGGAATATGGGATCAAACTATAGTTTTGGTGCACTCGCTACACTATATCAAAGAATGTTCTAGGAGGAAAGGGAGGGGAAATGTTCTAATTAACTCTGCAATGCTTTCATATACAAGCAATTACCTGATTAATATGAGATGCATCTAGAACACATTAGCTGAGAATACAAAATTCATTCACAAATTTCTTTCTCATTATTTTCCATAAAAGTTACCTAATATTTTCATTAACAGCAAAATTCTTGGCCACTTTAGTAAAAGGATGGTTCAGTAGTAAATGCTATGAATGGTCAAAATTACAAAAATTAAATTCTAAACCTTTGAACTAATATACATAATTCTTACTTCTTTGACACTATTCATAAGCTAACATAAAATCAATTAGAGTTGAGTTTTCCAGAGTTGATCGGCACTGCATCAGAATCATTTGGGATATTTGATGAAACTAGAACCTTGAACATCCAATAGAATGATCAAACCAAATAGCTGGAAAATTATCCCAGACCTTTATATTTTTAGAATCACCCCAGGTGAGATTTATGCAAAATGAAGTTTGAGAAACACAGATATGGAACCAGAAAGGTTTGCAAATGAGTTCAGAAGATATTTTCTATTATTTTGTTAATAGTATTTGAACTACACTGAGAAACCTTTCCCACTATTAAAAGTATGACTCTAAAACAATCTATTCACAAATATAAGTGACAAGCTTTTGATTTTTGTTGACAGCATTGTACATGTTTTTAATAATAATAAATCAAGTTCTGGATCAGAAACCAAACAGTAACACCAGAAGGAAAAGCTTATTTCTGCAGATGAATCTCCTCCTACTGGTAGATAAGAATATTCATGTAAGTCAACATAAATTCCACTCAAAGAAAATAATGTGAAAACATAGTTCTTTGCCTAAAATAAAAAGCCTTGATTTAAAACCAATCCCTCCCACTATCCCGACTTTCCACATTAAGTTGACCTCAACACTTGTCAGATATAACACTCTATACTAATGTATCTTTGGAGCCTCCTGCATTTTCAAACATTTCCTCTTTGAGGGAGAAAAGCAGCTTGTAGTATTTCACTCCATATGTCAACCACAAGGACAGTGAATAAGGAAAAAAGTAGTGGCAGAGATCATAAAAAGCAGTGTATAAATATGTATGTGTGGGTGTGTGTATCTGCATGTGTGAGTGTATATAAATCTAGATTTCGTTTCAGAGACCAGTTGAATCTATTTTTTCATTTTTTTAAAAAGAATTAAAATGCACCGCCACTCTCTACAGCAACAGTGGTAACCACACCTCATTCATTTTTTGGAGAGTACTTCTCCACAGTCCATGTGGTTCTGGTAGATCAACAATTACTACACCATCTTTCAAAGGATGGGCCAGTACAAGATGACCACATTGAAATGGGAATTTGAATCTAGAGAAGGGTCATGCATGATGGTGATGGTTATAACACAAACATTACAGTCTCCCAGGAAATGCATTTTAATTGTGGGTTCCTGGTTCTTGCCCTCTGGAAGTTTGGCTGCTAAGATTTTCCTTCAATTTATGTGAGTCACCTAATATACTTACAGGATACTTCTTTTTTCCTCATGTTAGCCAGATATGATTTTCTCTTGCCAACAACCAAAACAAAAAAGGGAAGATATGCTGAGAACAGAGTGTGTTTTGATCCACTATTATTACGGTACTATTTCTCAATGAGCACTTAAACCACTACTTGTCCATAGAACCCTTCTGAGATTGATAGAAAATCAAGAGTCACACATGCATCTACACTTAGCCTAATAAGAATCTCTCTATGGGCACATGTAATTTTTAGCTTAGAGTATATGCAAATGACAAATATAATAACATGGAAACGCATAATTTCACTCACCATGCATTAAAAATAAACATAGTTATATACACAATTCAGAAAGTATATTTATAAACTGTAATAAACAATGACATACGCATTATGAAATATACATGTCTTTAAAGTAAAATATGGAAGTCCCTTCCTCTAGACATCATCTACTCACCTTCCAAATCTCCCTTATATAAATAATTACTTCTAAAAATTTGAGAGTTAGCTTCTAGCCTGTACCTTAGCAAAGATTCATTCATAGTAATTGTTCTGAAGAAGTCTATAAGCAAAGTGAACGAGAACATTACAAAAAATGAGTAGTTACAATCGCCCACCAATAACTCTTGGATGGAAAAACTGAGTTTTTTTCATTTTATTTTTCTAGAATATTTTTCAAGACACAATGTGTGTGATTACATTTAACTTGGAAATGATAAGAAAAAGATAATCTAAATTCTTTCTAATATCTGACAAAAACAATTAGGGAGATAAATTTTGCAATTTTAAGAGAGAAACTTTTGGGAATATCATGCAGCTAAACAAACATAATTTCACAATGCCACTACTGGAGTCACAATCACTGGTAGCTATTCATTAACAAATCCTGTAAGAATTTCTCTTTTGGAATTTTATTTTAGCATGATTTGAACTAACAACAACAAACAAAAAGTATTGTCTTCTATATTATCTATTCATTTATTACTAATTCAAACTTGATCCTAAATGTTAAATCCTTTGATTTCTATAAACACTTACTTTTGAAGTCATGTTAACTTTGTCCCTTCATTCCATCTTTTTCTGGCACCAAAAATAGATATTCTCTTCATATGTGGGGACAGAGTCCCTGGGGAATCCCCATGCCTTCTGTTCAATTTTGCTGTGAAACTAGAAATTTCTCTAAAAAATAAACTCTACTTAAAAAAAAAAAAAAGAAGTGCTCTCTAAGACTCTAAATCTGAGTTCTTCTCTATAGCTAGACTCTACATACGGTCCCAACTTTATTTATCTCCTTTTTGTTTACTTCTTCCAAATTCCACTCCCTAATCATGTACTCTCTCCAGACCTCCCACAATTCCTAATTGTCTGCCAAACATCTCCATCAGCACATCCTGTTGGAAGTTCATATTCAATGTGTCTTATAATTTAACAAATATTTGCCTTCTTCTGTTTTCCATATTTCTTAGGAAGCCAGCTCAAAACTTTCAGCTCATCTTTGATTCCCTACACATATTCTCTTCTCTCCCTATCCACACTAACTGACAAATAAGAATTCCATTTAACAGTGTTATGTCTTTCCATTTTCACAATGTCCCTAGAGACTTTTGTAGTTCTTAGTCATATCATCTATTATCTAGGTATTGCAGTAGCCTCCAAACTGTTCTACCACATCATTCCACTTTTTTAACTATCAACCATGTAACCTATTTAATTAACTTTCTTGAATATAATTCTGATCAGTATACTCTTGTCTATTGATACCCTGGAACTCTTAACATATTCCATGATGAAGCCAACTAAAGTTTTCACTGTCATCCTTCATACTTGCCAGATCTAAGTCTTTAGCTCTATATTTTCCTCCATATGCACTTCCCTTCTTGTCTATGATTAAACATTAAACCTTCTTAAAATTCTGTCTGAAGTCATCCTTAAAGTCCGAGGATGGGAATAATTTTTACTACCCCCCCAACCCCGCTTCTCTCTCCCTCTTCCTCTCTCTCTCTCTCTCTCTCTCTCTCTCTCTCTCTCTCTCTCTCTCTCTCTCTTTCTTTCC
>RJWH01001895.1:0-194991 GCA_004363575.1 Solenodon paradoxus | reverse complement strand
CCAGCTCTTGGATCTGCTCCTATGAGGCTCCTAGACCCAAAAAAGTTGCAAGTAGTTCTAGGAGACTCCAAAAAACTGTTTGGCATATATTCATGAACTAGGTTTTTACTGAGATACTCTCGTATAACTCCTTGTGGCTCAAGCATAAATCTATTGAGAGCTATTTGTATTGAAAAATACAAGGAAGAAATATTACAGTATGTTCAGAATTGTTCTGTCCATCAGTGCCCAAGATGAAATCAAATACAGAATAGCTAGATTTTTCTTCCCGGTGATAAGCTATCCCTTAAGGGGCTCATCAAATTTTCATGGAATAGTCTTCCCCACATTACCCATCTCTATGTCCCACATTCATCTACACTTCAGTTGTAGTTACTGTTCCTTACTGTGTCGTATATTCTCAAGGGACCATGTCTTTTATATTAGTCTTTATATAGCCTCATTAAAACATTTAACAGCAATCGGTCCTTACACACAGTCTATTTACACACAGTCAGTCATTAATGGAAAAAAAAAGCAACCCAAATCAATTATTATTTAGCAATATCTAAAAATTAGACCCACACTGGTGAGGTAATGGTTCAGTTCGCCAACTCCAGCCAAGCACAGTCTACATGCAACCCAAGGACCAGGGTCCTGGGTCCTCTGACCGTGGAACAACCAAGATGAACAGCTTAAAAAAAATAAAATAAAATGCTTCCCTTCTCTCTTCCTGCCTGCTTGCTAACTCACCTTCATTCATACCCAGACCTTTCAAGTATATACATATATATATTCATATATATATGTGTGTGTGTGACTATATATACATATATATGTATACATATATATGTTTATATATATATATATATATATATAAATAAAACAGCCATTCTCTCTGACATTCCAGGCCCTATTTTAGCCAAGTTGCTTACAGTGATTAACATCTTTCTATTTTTCCAAAGCTCACACTCCCTAAAATAGTATGATTTTTGAAATAATTTTCAAAAAGGTTGTTAAAAACAGTGAGAACTTGGTACCTACTTCACAAGGTTGTTATTAGGATTAAATAACATAATACATATAAAGTATTCAACAAGAATGTTAAACCTATAATCAATACTCAATAAATGCTAGTTTACAATATTCTCATAAAAATGAAATTTACTTACATTCATTCTACAAATTCTATGAAAAAAAATTACATCAAAAGTGACTGTTTCTAAAACAATACAAAAAGAATTCTAAATACTATACATTGTCTATATTATCTGGTAAATTCATTATCGATAATCACCTTTTTTAAAATCAAAGTTATTTAGAGCTGTTAATTATCTACCTCCTTATTAAGATAAAGAGCAGTTGCCAGAAAAGTCAAGTACAGCAACTATACACAAATGAATGCTTTCAGTAAGTCAGCAAAATGAATTCAACAAATGTGCAGGTTATTTACCTGTAGCATTGTTCGACCTAGATCTCTGAAATCAGTTCAGACTATCTAGCTTTCTATCTAGCACTAAAATACCTAGTTTTAAGTGTTCCCTTCACACAGGGAAGAACTCAGGAGTTGCAAACAAAAAATATGAGCAACTTTTATAAAAATTAAGCTTAAGTGAGTTGGCAAGTTAAATTGCTGGAACTGATACAATGAAAGAAGACCTCAAGGGAGGGACTTTTCATAATCAAATAGGAAATGGTACATCCTTTCTCCTACACACAAAGCCTTAATTTGAAAAAAAGACTGAAAATCTTTCCTCCCACCACTGACCTTCTGAGTAGGTGTGGTAGGCCAATTTTCATCCTCAATATGCACCACAGATCTTGATCTTTTTAACACCTGGGTCAGTCTGAAAAGTCACTAATAAACTTAATTCTCTTTGCACAGAACAGATTAAGTCTCAGCTCTGACACTGTCCTGGTTATAATCCTCATGAGATAATAGAACACTTGTTAATTGAGGGCACTTTCAAAGAACACTTAAGGTTAGTGAGACTCAGAAGCCAGAATCAGAAAAGACATCCAAGTCACCTACCCAATCTATGATTCATACCAGGTACTGTGATGAGAAACAATAAGGCTCTGAAATTAAACTTTTTTTTTTTCTTTTACTGTTAGAATAAACTCTGGGTAATTATTCTTATCAAATTGCACTTTTAAGTCTCCCACACATAGATTCTATTCTATTCAACCATCACATCTTATATAACAGCTTTCTTGAGACTTGGTATAGAAATAAATCATAAACAAAAAAGAGAGAGAGAGCGCAGTCTTCATTTCTGATACTGTTAAGACAGTTTTAATAGGTTAAAATCATTATAAAAGTTAGTGTTAACTTCAGGCAAAGTTTTAAGAAAAAAGATATCTACAGCTGAGCTAATACAAAAGTGAGTTAATTTCTTAACACTAGCAATTGTCTAACAGAATTGTCTAAAACCTTAAAAATACAAAATCTCAACCATAACACCACCAGAAAGAAATGTATTTTACTTCATTTTCTGAAAGGGCTCATCAAACAAAACCAATGAGAAAAGATAGTGATTCCTGAATTTAATAGCTTAATCTTTAACAGTAAAGAAGTGTTGGGTACTGCCCATTAATCTCGCATATATCTACAAATAACAACAGATCCTGGGACACACTCTCTTAGAGAGCAGCTTGTACAAATGAAAGTCAAATATTGCCTACTTCTGAAAAAAGACCATGTAAGAATGTACTAATTTAAATAAGCAGGCACCCCTTACCTGCCAGAGAAAAGACAAAAGAGAAGCATTTCTGAATACTCATTAAGGAGTAATATTAACATTTTAAATCAACAAATTTCCAGGCTATTTAATACTGCTGCCTCTCTCAAGGCCTGAACATAAACTTTTTCTAACAAGTGCAAAGCAGACCTACCTACTCAAGGACCTCTGCTAGAAAGTCCACCATAAAACCTTAAGGGCCAACAGTCTGCACAGAGCCCCAGTTTGTACCAGGGTTTGAATCCCCATTATTAATAAACTATTAAATTTCATAATTTCAGGAATCATTTCACCTCATTTACCTTAGTAGAGAGGGAATAACTGACTACTCTAAAAGTTGAATAAAAGAAGAAAAATATGGAGTCAGAGTACATTTTCAACATGTATTAACAACAACAAAATTTATATCCAAAGAATCTTAAGGCAATGTTTTATTTCTTTATAAAGATAACAGTTCCAGAATGATAACTTTTTTTCCTTAAAAGGTTTCTAGAATTCTTATCTGCTTACACAATTACTTAAAAAAAAAAAAAAAAAAAAATCAAGGACAATGTTGTCCTATGTTTTATAAGCATTTTGTTTTCCAGTATTGTGAAAACAAAGAGCAAAAGTAGATGCAAATATCAGCCTGAAATCAAAATGATATATATAAGAAAACATATTGTCTACTTTGAGTAAAATAAAATGTGATAAGATTCTGTATATTATATTAAATTGTAATTAAGAGTACACATGAAAAATATATATTGAAAATTTTAAAGTTTTTAAATTGAGTGACTCATTCTTATTGCCTATTAATTTAAAAAATTAGCAAAAATATCAATATGAAACCCATTCAAAAGTGACTCATTTTTACAATAAATTATTTCCATGAATAATCTCAGCAATATATTTACCATGTGAACTCATTATAATTATATTATATTAAAAGACAAAAATAACATGAAAATAAAACTGGTAAGTGCAAAGGCTGAGTTTTCTACCAAGTATAGTTTATTGATAAAGGTTTGATTTATGTAAGTACTTGATATAAGTACTTTATATAACTACTTTATATAATGCCTTTATATAGTACTATATAAAGTATTTTTATATAAATGTTTTATGTAAAAACGAGTTTAGCTCTATTGGAGAAAAAAATTTGCCTCTGAAGATTTAATGTATCTTGTCTTCTATTGTCAGGAAACAAAAATAGCGTAAACTAATTAATGTATTTCCTTTTAAGTCTTATCAGCAAAAAACTTTAGAGCACTCTTCATTTTCCAAGTATTTAGTCTTGTTTAGCTCCTATTCTTGAAAATATTTATTTTAGCTTCTTTTACATGGTCTTTGTTCTGATTCTTTCATAAATGATTTAGCTGGCACTGTCCTAATATATGATCACCTCAAGTCATTACAGAATTAATTCAAGGGAGACGTCAATAAAAGGCAAGAAGAATGGGGAGGGAGGAGACAGGTAAGAAAGAGATGGTGGTGTGCAGGCAGTTATTCTCACCTATACACAGCTAATCCTTAAAATTGTCACAGATCTGTTGTTCTCTTTGTGAAAACTACACTAAACTCTTTTTGAAGGAGTATATAGTGATGATGTTCTATAATTTTTCAAAAGTTGAGGCAGTGACAAAACTACAAATAGCAAAGTATAAAATCTTTATTGAAAGTTCATTATATCCTAGGCAATATATTAAACACTTAAATGGATTATTAATTGCTCACAGTAATCCATGAAGCAGTCTTTTTATTATTCTTATTATTCTTATTATTATTAAACAATTATTATTATCACTATTTTATGAATGAGAAAACAAGAGGATGGTTTTATTCCTAAAAGCTTGGTGAAGCAAGGATTCATACTACTAATCATTGTCTGTGCTCTCCCTAACCAATATGTCCTCTTAATTGTTATCAAATAAAATGTGTTGTTAGTCTGATATTAATTTTATGAAGCATATAACTGGCATTATGCTTCATGAGAGATAGGCACAGGGGAGCCAGCTCAAATAAACTATGGAAAAGGGATAATGATTTTATATTGTCAAACCAATCATTTGAGTAGCTGAGAAGGAAAATATAGAATTGAACAGACTAGCAAGCTGCCCTAAGACCTCTGGGAAGTGTTCTGTATTCATAACGGGGCCTAGATGGGGAAAAGGATTGAGACAGGAATTAGGAAACCTGGGTTCCAGTTCTTTCCTGATGTTAACGAGAAATGTGTGCCATTTCATCACTCACCTCTGGGCATCAGTTTCTTCATTTATAAAGCAACCCTGTGTCTCCATGACTGAACCCCTCAGAGCACTCCCAGATCTTTCCATTTACAGTTAGGCTCCAGGGTGTCCACACTGGGAAAGAGCGTCTTCTCCATAGTCAGGGTAAGTGCTTCTCCTTTAAGAGATCCCACTTCAGTGAGGAAGACTACTGCAAGTATCACAAGGTCTAGATAAGCTCTGGCTGAGATAAAACCCCACCCCCATCCCTGCAAGTGACCAGATTCCTTCTACTGAAAAGGAGAAGAACATAACTTAGAAAAAAACTGCCCTCAAATTTGTCTCTGAAACTCCACCAATCATTAGTGGGTCATCTGAAGTGAAATAATGAAATAAAACATCACCAAAGCAACTAAAATAAGTGAATTATCAGCCATACTTTAGTGTGGAATAGTCCAGTCACCTTGAGAGGTGACACTTGAAGGAATTTATAGGAATAACAGCTCATTTTCTTTTTTTTTTTTTTAGTTTTATTTTTTATTGTAGCATTTATCCTACACATTAAAATAACTTTCTATGGATAGATTCCCCATTCCTTAGATATATGTCAGACACTATGCCATCTACCAAATCACCAAGCAGCTCACTTTCTTTTGACCTCACCCTCTAAAGAAAGAGAAATGGGCAAAGTCAAGATCAGAAATAAATTAAATTGTGTAGAATATAAAATGTGTGGTCTTTTGTTCATCCCCTTCCTGATAGTCTGTTTTTCAGGAAGTACCTAATTCTTTATACCTCCCCTGATAAACACTTCATATTCATTTCTACCCTCCTTTCATGTCCTTCAAGAGGAGTTCACTCCATTGTTAATGTGATTTGATCTAAGTTACAGTTTGTTCTATGTGTTTTCTAATAGTGGAAATTCCAGGCAACAGCATGGGGACCTTTATGGTTCCTTAAAATATCTATGTGTACCTGTGAATAGCACAAATCATATTGCCCCCTAAAAGAGGCACGGGAGTGAGCAAGGGGGGCCTGAGGCATCACATTATAATTTAAGAGTCTGGGATTGGCCAGTACCAGCCTTCTAAGGCTTTACCCCAAGCAGGAAATTACTGCACTGCTCCATGGCTTCCCTACAACCAGTGCCCAGGCAGCTGGCCAATTCACTCACCCCTTCCCTGGCCTTGTAGAGACAGCATCATCCGTGTAACCCTGGCCCCACTGTAACCCCGGCTGGCTTGAGAGAGTTGACGGACAGAGTCCAGCGTGTGCTATTTAAAGGTATAAGCAGCTAATGTGAATGGAGATGAGCTGCTTTAGTGGCAGAGGATAAGGCCAGACAGAAGATTTTCACTCATCCTCATGAATTCACTCACCTAGTTAGGAACTCAAATTTGATAGAACTTAGTAACAAATAGTACTCTTCTATCCCATCCAGCAATTTTTCAGAGTTAAGTTGTTTGATTGCCAGTCCTTAGGTCTGTTTTCAACCTCAAAATATAAGAAAATATATATACACATACACTATATACATACACCTGAATAATATTTACATACTACTTAATACATATGTACACACCATCTTGGTAGATACATAGATAGATAGATAGATAGATAGATAGATAGATAGACAGACAGATGGAACATAAGTAGAAATTTATATATGTGTCCTTTTTTAAATTCAAGCTGCCCAAGCTACTTGAATATAAGGAATACTCAGTGGGAACCAGGAGTACATAACAATCAATAGCACAGGTATCTGGGTCTTCTATGAGCCAGAGGACAAGACACAAATTTCTCAGTATTTCTAATTCATAAATGTGTCCATTATTAAGATAAATCCTGTTAAGATTATACCCAAGCCTAGCACACAACACCAGTGCTCATATCTTAACTAGTATTAGTGCCATGATAAAACATGTGTGGCTGGTCAGGAAGGCCCCAGTGCCAGATCAGTTTCCTTCCAGAAGTCAAGCTTACAACTTGATCACCTGACCACTGGTATCCTTTTTAAACTGTGCCTAAGCACCAGAAAACTTCTACTCATACTTAACAACTCAGCTCAAGCTCAAATACCATTTTCTCAGGGAAATCTTATTTCATAGAACAATATGCATTTCCTCTGCAGCATTAATGCCAGTTTATCTTTATTTACTAATTTGAGTAACTTCCTAAAAAGTGATGTCTGTCTTTCCCTTTCTGTTCCAACTCCATGACAGCAAATAATAGGCCTGATTTTGCTCACTATGGCATCCCTAGCACTGAGAGTACTATTACAGTAGGGTCTCAGTAAATGCTGACTAAATGAGCAAATGACTCAGTCAGGTTCTATCCAGATCTCAACTGCTCTATTTATCTCCTCCCAAGAAATAAGAGAAAGAGAGAGAGAAAGAGAGAGAGAGAGAGAGAGAGAGAGAGAGAGAGAGAGAGAGAGAGAGAGAGAGAGAGAGAGAGAGAGAGAGAGAGAGAGAGAGAGAGAGAGAGAGAGAGAGTCAGTCTTCACTCACAGGAATATAAAGAATCCAGGAGTTGCTAAGGGACACAAAAGTTGGAGAGACTTTAGGAGGAAGCAAAGTACTTATTCAATGAAGGCTCATAAAAATAGGAAGGTGATAGGGAGCAGATTATGGTGTCATGGAACTTATATTCTATGTGATCATTCATTCAGTAATTCATCAGATATTTATTATGCACTTTTTTTTAATATCAGGTATGGTGGCTGGTTTTTCAGATACAGGAGTAAACTTTATAGACAGAGTTCCAACTCTCATGGAGTTTCCAATTTATTACAGGGGAAAATGCGCATTAAACAAATAATCTATGTATATAAAGAAAGCAAGTGAATGAACAAAATAAAACAAAACAAATTACTGGTTACCAGAAGGGAAGTTGGCAGGGGATGAGCATACTGAGTAAAAGGGGTCAGTTTTAAGGTAAAGGATAGAATTGGACTTTTAGTGCTGACTTGAATGTAGTAAATACGAAGTTTGAGTCACAACAGTTGCAACATATAATGTTATAAAGCGATGTTATTCCAATAAAAAAAATTAACAGAAAAGAATGTATGTGTTATCAGTACTTCAAAAATACTCAAAAAAAAAAAAAAAAAACTCACAGGTTTTAGTAATAATCTTGACTGTAAAGTGAATATATTTTATTTTTTCCAAGGAGTCAATTCAAAATGTTTAAAATACTTTAATTTTTTAAAAAATTTTAAGTAAGAGGTTGAAATACTAATTTGTACCTCTCTATACTCCACAGGAGTAAATAAATTTAAGAGATACACTATACCGCTACCTTGATACTGGACTCAAGTCTGGACTTGATGCTGCCCCTTCACTAGCTCATATGTGAAAGAAGAGGAGATAGAACATGAGAAGGGTCAAAAAAAATAACGGTTTTAAAAACCACCACATTACAACACAACTCAGGATGGAGTTGATTTACATAAAATCTCAGGAACCTTACATTTTCAAGTTCATAGCACTCCTTTCATTTGTGAAAGCTATACATAGGGAAATCTAAACAACAAAGGAAGTGATTCACTTTTCAAAATGATGATTCCCGATTTCAATATTCACACATCTAATCTGTCAATATTGATTTGTTGTGTTCATACTGTGAGTCAAAGCATTGCTGAAGACTGAAAACAGGGAATGAGTTCTTACCCTCAGTAGAGAGGGTCATGTCCCTCCCCTAATAATAAATGCAAAAATAAATTCAATAATAATTTGACATGCCAATAATGTCTCAAAATAAGATTCAAAAAACTAATACAGCGTAGAACGACTGGGGTTTCTGTTTTAGCTAAAATTGTCAGGAAAATCCTTGCTGAGGAAATGGAATTTGAAAAATTCCATTTGAAGTTAACACCTGAATGATGAGTAGGAATTGCTATTTAAAGATCTAGAAAAGAATATTCTCAGCAGAAGAAGCAGTATGTCCAAAAAAGGCAGACACAAGAGAGAACTGAATTGTTAGACAAACAAAAGGAAGACTAATGTGACTGAATACAACGAACAGAAAATAATACCAAAGAAGTATGTAAAGACCAGATTTTGTATAACAGTAGCTCTGTAGTGTTACCCAGGAACTTGTTAGGAATGCAAATGTCCAGATCTCTCTACAGGCCTACTGAGTCAGAAACCCTAAGATGGCAACTAAAAATCATTGTTTTCAAAAGACCTTCCAAGGGATTCCCACAGCCACTACAGTTAGAAGGCTCTGGGAAAAAATAATTCTCAACACTAGTTGCATAGCAGAGTCACCTGGAGCAGCATGTAATCTCCTTATACTGAGCCTTACCTCAGATCAAATGCATCTGTATCTCTGAGGTAGTGGTCTAGGTCTAGGCAGCTATGTATTTTTTAAAGTCTTTTAGATGATTAGGATACACGGGGCTATTGAAACTACTGATAAAGGGTCTTAAAAGTCAGGGGAAGAAGTTTGGATTTTAATGGGAAGTAATTGAAGGCTTTTAAATAAAAGTTCATCAAATTTAGTTAAGTTCACTACAGCTCCTTTGTGAAGGATAAAGAGGGACAAGAATGGACAAAACAGCAGTCAGGGAGTCACTGTAGCATCCAGGGAAAAATTATAAGGAATCGGGTCAAAGTTGTAGCACTGGAGCTTTAATAAGTAGATTCAGAAGATAACACAGAAAACCCTCAAGACTTATTTATGAGTCAGATGGAAGGTATAGGGGAGTTGGGGGGGTGGGGGGCGGATAGCATAAGCCTAGATTTTTACCTAAGAAACAGTGCTCAAATTTCTCTTTGGAGGAACAAATACAAGGATGACTATCAAGGACTGACATTTGGTTCTGCTAACTGCAAAGCATCTGCTAAACATCCCGGTGGAGATGTTGACTAGGTAGCATGAGTGGAGCTCAGAAGAGAGTAAATGACAAGACACTAAGACTCATCACTCTACACATGGTATTTGAAGCCATGGAATCGGATGAGATTATCCCGGTTGATGTGGAGATACAGACGAGTGTGGGGTAAAGCACAGAACTGGTGAACAGAGCACAGGTTTGACTCAAGGGCACCCAAGGAGCATGACAGTCTCAGACTGCAGAAGCACAAGGCAACTGAAGAAGATCTTAAGGCCACTGTGTTGGCCCATGGCACAATCCCACCACAATGCCACCACCAAATCTTGAAAGCAAAGTATTTCAGAAATTCAACCACACTTCTTAGTGACCACTGGCTACTGAATAACTTAACATGGGTTCACATCAAAGCGCCACCTACCATCAGGAAATCGTTACACGAATCAAAAGAGCAATCAAAGGATCAAACACACTAAGAGGCTGGTCCAAGGTCACATAGTTTTTGTAAGTGGCCAGAACTTGGCCTGGGGAAACTGCACTCTCAAGTTCTTCCAATGGACCTGTAGCCTCCTGGCAAGGGGAGAGAGGAAGCTATAGCTGTGCACTGTCAATCCAGTCTGGCACGGACAGGTGCTGAGTCAAGTCAAACTGGCTGGGATTACCACTGGGCAGTGGGCAAGCTCCAAGACAGTATTACAGACCCAAAGAAGCTAAAATTCTTTACCAGAGAAAGCAGGTCAGTTGGGAAAGACCAGTAAGTATCGTTGAACACAAACAAGAAGCAGTTGAGTTATAGTCTTGCACTAACTGAGAACTTGTTAGAAAGGCAAACTTTCTGGTTCCTCCACAGACCTACTAAATAAAAAACTCTGAGGTTGCATCTAGCAATGCATCTTTCAACAGGCCCTCCAGACAATCCTGATGCTGTTAGAGGAACCTAGAGAGAACAATGATCTTCACTTTAGTTGTATAGTCCTCAAATGTCACAAGAGAAATTCTCCCAGGGAAATGGTGACATCATTAGAGCTATTGAGATAACTTGGTATTTCCCTAATGGCATATCCAAGGGACAGTCCCTTCTATTCTTAATATTTTATAAAAATATAAATATATTTTTGTTTGCATATACATATACTCCTATACACATGTGTATGTACATATGTATGCATAGATGTCTATATATTTAACTTTATACTAGTTATATATTTTATTTACATATTCATATAACATGCATGAATACACATATACATATACATTAACATAGATGTACTATATATACATGTATATATGTATATATACACAAACATATATATAGTTCTCTTAACATTGGCGTTTCCACATGTCCTTGGGAATCATGGCTGAAACATCTCCAAAACTGTGATAGCAATTAGACCCTTTGAAGTCTTCATGAACACAGAACTTAGTGGATCACGAACACATTTTTTAAAGTAGAAAAAGTATTATGAGAGTAATCATATCTCAAGCTTGGAAAAATAGCATTCATGTATGTAAACTCCCCTTTAGGCCATATTTAATGAATAAAGTGAGTGTGACACTTTAATTTCTTCCTTGACCAGGAATGCATGATTCACAAGGATAAATCAGAAAATAAGCCTATAGAGTTATAGAATATTAGTTCTAGACAGAATTCCAGGACGCTTATAGGAAGAGTTTCCTACTTTTAGATTCCTGAGTCTGTAGGAACCAGTGGAGGAGTAATGGAAATTTGGAAACAACTGTTAGGGTGTCATTAGACTGAACAAAATAGTTTGGGTCTGTGACTTACTTAGTCTTTTTATGGACAAGATCATCAATGGGTGCAGAGTAATTTGTACTCATTGAGAACTTTGTCCAGCAATTTTATGTTTTTATTATTGCCAGAAAAAAAATGATTCATTACTTAATAAGCAGTTTGTGTTTACTACAGGCAAATATTATAAAATATTTATAGGATCTAAGACCAATAAGGTTCTCAGTCTTCCCTCATCATTATGCTAAATGTAGATGTGGTATCAGAGTTGAAGCCAAGGTGACAATGATGTGCAGCTGACCAAACAGACAGAGAGCTCATGGTGACTTAATTTAATCTGGACCCACATCACTATGCTCGGTCTGCATTCCTGTCCTGGCAGCCAGTTAATAACATCCTCAGAGCCAGGTATGCAAATAAAGGACTATATGAAGCTAGGCAGGAAAGTAGGAGATATTGGCACCCTCTAAGGAAGATCAAATATCCTGCAAACCCAAAGGAAGTATTACCCCAAGATTCCAATCACTATGTTAAAAAGCATTGTGTTTCACAGATAATGCTAAATAAAACATTTCCCACTGTGTTTGGGCTGCTAACATTTGCAGAATCTCTCACTAAGTGCTGGTCTTTACTTTCTCTTGGGCTTCACATGATCAGACTAAGTTCTAAGATGTTCATATGACACCCACATCTAGTAGCACATCCTCCCAATGGTAAAGATCTTCCTTTTGTGGGGACATCCCCAGACAGAAGTTGGCCTTCCAGAAATCTCCTACATTTTAATTTGGGGTTGGAAAGACCACAATCCCTGAAACTGATTTTGCTAACAATAATTAAGCTTAAAAAGGCATTTTTTAGTATTTGGAGCTATGGTCCCACAATGCCACCTTTATCTCCATTTCCCTCATATGCGTCCAGAAAAATAATGTAAATGTATACTCCTTGCTGTTTGCTCCCCACCCCGCCCCCCATGGGAGACTCCAGGCTAGAAACAAATGAATAGATAAAAGATAGCATATTAGCCACTATCACCTAATAAAAGAGATATGAGATGAACAAGGTTGGGAAGACTCTGAAAAACACTATATACCACCCAATTCCATAGAACTCTTTATCTGCATCCCCAAACCATCTTGCTCCAAATTGACAATTTAAAATATTTAACCAAAACGAAAATCTGAGAAGAATGTCAAAATTATGACTCATGCCTAGCTAATTCCATTCCAGCCAGGGTCTGAGATATATCACAACACTGGAGGGAAATGTTTCCTAAGGAAGAAGTGGTTTGCTTCAGGCTGCAATGAAAAGCTGAGTTGTCAATTTCATAAATCCAAAATATTACAATAACAACAGTAAGAGATCAATCACAGTTATTATATCGTGATCAACTCTGATAAGTTTAATCAAGTGGAACAAGATACATTCATTTCATATTCCTAAGTAGATCCTAAGGAAGCTTTTTATATATATGAGAGTACTATATGTAAATAGAATCAAAAGTACAGGCCTCAGTCATTTTATTGTGTTTCACCTGATTGCTTTTCACAGATATCACCGTTCCTACAAATTGAAGGTTTGTGGCAGCCCAACCTTGAACACGTCTATCAGTGCAGTTTTCCAACAGCATGTGCTTCATGCCTGGGTGTCACACTTGGTAAATTTAGCAAAATTTCAAGGATTCTTCTTCTTCTTTTTATTTTATTATTATTATTATCATTATTGTCGATACTGCTATATGTTATGGTATCTGTGATCAGTGATTTGCTTCTTTTTTAAAATGTATTTTGTTATTGTTTAATTTACTTCTAATACTGTATGACTCTCAGGAGGACAGACGAACACTATCGATGTGTGAATCACACCACACACACCACCAGAGCTCTGGTCCATCATCACTATCATCTTACTCTTTGAACCCCATGCCCTCTTCCTGTCTCCTCACTGACCCTCTCTGGTAACTCAGGTCATATATCAGAGTCCAGAGAGTTTTGTTGTTTTTTCTTAGTTTGTTCCTTCTGTTTCTCTATATTCCACGTATGTGTGAAACCATCCTGTACTTTTCTTTTTTTTCTGGCTTATTTCACTTAACATAATCACATCAAGTTCTGGCCAGATCCTTGTGGCACAATCTCATCTTTTTAACAGCAGAGTAGAATCCCATTAAGTACAAATACTTTATCTTTGATGCCACTATTACAATTGCTTTGATGAGCTATGAATTGCATCCATATAAGAGGGCAAACAATCAATAAATGGTGCTGACGACTCCACTGACTGCCCCAGCCCACCATTCCTCCACATCTTCTTTTCCTCTTCTCAGAATTCCCTATTTTTGAAATGCAACAATACTGAAATTTGGCCAATTATTAACTCCACAATGGCTTCTAAGTATTCACGTGAAAGGAAGAGTCAACTAGCTCTCATTTTTAACCAAAAACTAGAAATAATTACAGAGGAAAACATGCCCAAAGCTGAGATAGGCCAAAAACTAGACCTCTTGCATCAAACAGTTAAATTGTGAATACAAAGAAGAAGTTAAAATAAAAGTGCTACTCCAGAAAACACACAAATAAGAAAGCAAAACAGTCTTTTTTATATGGAAAAAGTTTTAGGGGTCTCAATAGTAGCTCAAGTTAGTCACAACATTCCCTTAAACCAAAGCTTAATCTAGAGTAAGATCCTCCTTATCACCTAGTCTGTGAGAGTTGAGAGGTAAGGAAGCTGCAGAAGAATAGTTTGAAATGAGTGGTTAGTTCATGAGGGTTAAGGAAAGAAGCTGTCACCATGACATCAAAGTACAAGGTGGAAGCAGCAGGTCTGATGTAGAAGCTGCAGCAAGTAATTCCAAAGAGCTAGCTAAGATCACTGATGAAGGTCATTACAATAAACAGATGCTCGATGTAGGTAAAAGAATCTTAGAATGGAAGAAGATGCCATCGTATAGGACTTTCATAATTAGAGAGAAGCCAATGCCCAGCTTCAAAGGACAGATCAACTCTTTTCTTAGAGACTAATGCAACTGGTGACTTTAAGTTGAAGTCAATGTTCATTTGGCATTGTGGAAATCCTAGGGCCCTATGTTAAATCCACTCACTGTTCTCTCTCAATGAAACAATAAAACCTGGATGACAGCACATATGTTTACAGCATGATTCACGGAATATTTTAAGCCCATTGTCAAGACACATTGCTCAGAAAAATAAAAGACTCCTTTCAAAATATTACTGCTCATTGGCAATGCACCCAGTCACTCTAGAGCTCTGATGGAGATGCAGAGAGACGAACGCTGTATTCATGCCTAGCAGGACAAACATTTTGCAGTGCATGGATCAAGGAATAGTTTCAACTTTCATGTCTGATTATTTAAGAAATGTGTTTCCTCAGACTCTACCTGCTTTGCGTAATGATTCCTCTGATGCACCTAGGTAAAGTAAATTGAAAACCTTCTAGAAAGGATTCATCATTCTTGATGCCACTAACAACATTTGTAATTCATGGGAGAGGTCAAAATATCAACATTAACAGATGTTTGGAAGAAGTTGATGACAACTCTCATGGATGATTTTGAGGGGTTCAAGACTTCAGTGAAGCCAGTAACTGCAGATATGGAAGTTCGAGAAGCTGATATAACAACCAAGTGTTTAAATGCAAATAGACCTGCATCAAGACATGCTTGCAAAATTATCAAAGCCAGCAACAAAGAAGTAGCAAAACTATTTTCACAGTTCTTTGAATATTTTTTGAATACCTTAAAAAATCTTTATTAGCATTATACTGATCATGATTGTTATGACAGTGAGAAAAATAGGGAACATTGCTTCCAGGTTGACAAACAGAAAGAAAAAGTACTTCCCCTTTATTTACTTTTTTTGGATATCTGTCAAAGGAAACATGTACACTATCATAGGTATTTTTTCACAAAATTAATTCATCTTTAAATAATAGAAAATTGTATTATATCAAAGTTAGAGAAGACAATGGGAAAAAAAAATCATAGTCCAATGAATATAAATCAAATAATAAGCACTGAACAGGTGGCATCATAAATAACTTAAATTAACTACAAAATAACTATACAAATGATTTCAAAATTTGAAAACACTTTGACTTGACATTTTTATGCATTCTACTTTATTCTAAGCTCACTTTTTTATTTTTTATGAAAGTTGCAGGCAGGAATGAAGTCAAGTAGGTAGGCAGGCAGAAAGAGAGAGGAGAAAGAAGTATCCTACTTTATTTTTATTAGTTCGCGTTGGTTGTTCTCCCTTGAAAGCAGGGTAGGAGATGTCACCAACAGTCCAGACCTCGAATAGCAGGTATAGAGAACTAGGTAACTACCATCAGCTCCCATCAGGTTGGGCTTGACCAAATCTCAGGTAAGAAGCAATGAGAACTGTCATGGGACTAGTTCTAGACTAATTAACCTAGAGAACTCCCACCATTCTTCATTTTGAAAGTAGTTAATGCCTGCTACTCTTTTTCCTCTACTTCTGGAAATAAAAGAACACAAGGGTTTTCAACTTCTAATCCTGTTGCTAAAATAGCCCAGAAGTGAAACAAGGGATCAGTCTTTTGTTTCTTAAACCTTCAAAGGTCTCTTAAATTAGCATGCAAATCACGAGGACACAGAACTCCCTCTGTCCCATCAGTAAAACACATGATACCATCATTGTAGACATTTTGCCTTTAGAGATCAGGTTCTTCTTAAAAACAGATGTTCATATGTCAACATCTAAAAATCAATCCTTGAAAATCTTTTCTAAATCCACTCACTATAAATAGCTTCAGACTTGTATTTATTTTTAGTATCAAACATTTCATTGACTAGATAGAGCTATATTTATGATCACTAGTTTAATGTTCTCAATCCCAGGCATGTTGGCTCATAGACTTTTTAAATACACTTTTTTAAAAGTGCCTCTGCCATAAAACTTACTGAAACAGGCATGGCAAGAACATGTTTTTGAAGGAGAAAATCCCAAAGTGAAAATCTTAAGACAGGGAAATCTAAGGCATTGCTCTTTTGTGGAAGTTTGTAGTCTCCCACAAAGACTTCATTGGTCCATGCCCCAAACCAGAAAATGATACAATGCTTCGACATTAACCAGATAAGACTATCAGATATTTTAGAAAAAAAGGTTCTGTTTGTGGTTCCCAGTTGTTAAGCTCAGGTTTCCAAGACCCACCCTCTCTGACATCTGACAGTGACATCCCTGTTAGATGCTCAGGGGAACCAGGTGGGTCCAAAGTGAGAACCAGGCAGGGGGAAGAGCATCTTGCATCAGTGTTCTAATCAGCCCTATTCCAGAGTTCATTCATTTGACATATTATTTTACTGGATAGCCCTAGTGCTTTCATTTTTAAGAAAGAATTCCAAACGTTAAAAATGTTGAAAAATTCTGTCCTAGCTAAACTTCCTTAGTCAGTCAGAAGGAAATCCCCGAGCTGGATAACCCAGGAGAACCATTACTAATCAGTTTTTCCATTCCCAATCAGTTTCCTCTGTTGTCCAGGCAAATCAACACAGCACAATACTATCTTAGCAAGTCCGAAAAGTTCATGATGCTGTGAAACACATGACAAATAAAACCTACTAAACAAGAAATCTTTTATTGTGGCAAATCTGTAGACCACAAATTGACTGTTACTACTTGCAGGGAGATTTGAGTTGTGTTGCCGAGCAAATGCCAGGATTCTGGAATAAAGCAAATCTATTTTCTGCTAGGATTCTCAGCCTGAAGTGTCTATCTGCTGAGAAGGGTGCAAAATACCTGCCCTCTTTATCACGCTTGACCACTACACTGACTCTCATTTCAGAGAGGTAGAAACAGAGAAGTAAAAAATGTCAATACTCTGCAGCCAAAGACCAACAGGAGGCTATCTTAATTGATAAACTGGGTGAACACAAAAGAGAGGGAACCCTGAGAATCTCAGTAAGAGTAAGTGCTAGAAAGAATCTATTAACAAGATGTAGGCTTTGACTGGGATATTTTGGGGAGGATCTAGAGAAAAGGAGCTCTGTTCTAAAATTGGGTGCTCTTGAATTAGAACCATAAGAAGCAGAGACAATTCCATGATTGACTATATCAGTAACTATTAAACAGAGTAGAACTGAACAGGAAAAGAGCTGTAATTGGTAAAGAATTAATAGTCCCTCATAAATGATAATCTTGGTAAAGAACAGGAAAATATCAGACTAGATGGAAACAGCTGTGTTCTTGGCCACACTGACTAAGAATCTTTGTCAATTCCTTTGTGGAGACTTTGCTATTGATTTCAGAAACCTGCACAATATTTTAACTACTATAAATATCTATGTCTAGATCACATTCTAGACCTGACTGCATACATCAAGGCTTTTTTCTGTCCTCTTTAATAATAATGCCTATGTTAAAGTATCTTTCCTGTGATCATTTCATAGTTACCTGGAATAGGTGATTCTACCTGTCAGCTTCGGTCTAGCTGCTGCTGCCCAGAAAGATAAAAACAGCTGAGCACCACCACTTGCTTATAAAAGTAGCTGTGGCAAACAAAAAAGTTTTGTTTTCTCCTTCATTGCTCTCAGACTGATACTTTTGTAAAATACAATGAAAGTGAATTATTAGAAAAATAAAAATAAAAAAGGCACAAAACACCAACCCCTATTTATTAATAAACCCATCATATAATAACTCTGTCAAACTGCTATCAGAGACTAAACACTTAGCTTCATTTCTCTATTTAGCTTATCACAAATCTTAGTCTGTAGAAACACTTTGAGAATCACTTTTCAATTCAAAGGATTCTGGTTAATACAATTAATTCTCAGACACACAAAGAGAAAGAAGAGAAAAGGAGTTTCAGTCAAGGATAAGGCCTAGCAACCTCCAAAACTTAAGGAAAAATAAATACCTATGGCTGTTTTCTATATACAGTAGCTTCAGAGGATAAGACACCAGTCTAAAATTAACTAAGTCAAAAGAATGAGAGTTCCTATCCAGGAGGACTTCAGTGCATCCTCTTCCATATCACAAAACTTACCTAATTGCTGGGTAAAGATTTTCCCATTGTTATTTTCTGCTAGAATGGCTGTATATCCCATGACGGCAACTTAGATCTGAGTCAAATCCCAGAGTCTCCCAGGGCAGGGCTTTGTATTCTATCAGGTTAATCTTATGTTTTCTAAGTATCCCTGTTTCCCTTTCTGTGGTCAAGAAGCTTGAGCTTAAATCTCCAGAGAGCAAATTAAAGGAACATAATGGGTTTGGAAATCAGTTATTCAGTCAAATTTATTGATGTTCTATAACCCTGCTTCTCTTCCTTCTATCATCTTCGTTCTTCCTCCTGGCACACAGGAGTTGCTGGGAGTTGGAAATTCTGGAAAGGGCTTTTTTTGTTTCTGCATACCCACATAGTCAGTAGGGCTGCTCTTGTCCAAATCCACACTTTTCTCAGACCAAGCTGAAGGTCTGGGCCACTTATCTCTGGTTCAAGATTCTACTCCCCAATCATAAATCTTTTCAGAACACACTTCTTTAACCACAATCACACTCTACATCTATGTCCTCTTCCTTATAGTAACTTGTTAATGTCTCAGGTTTCTATATCTATGATTAGTAATTTGACAGGTATAATAAGAAAAATACTGATTGCTAAGTCAGGTTTAACAATCACTGTGATAACCCATTAAAATTATTTCCTTGATGTTTCCCTCTTTAAACTGTCAAGTCAATATCCCAAGTTTCAACTATTAAGGAGATAAAAAGTGCATATTTTATGCTACAAAACTAAAAAGTAATGAAACTTATAATTAACATATTTTATAGTCAATATATTATATATATACATAATAGTATCTTCTATATAAGTTATTTCCTTTTCTATCTTTATAGTATTGAATGAAACTTTTTCAATGAATACTTAAAACTTAGTCTACTAGAAAGTGTTTGTTTTCTATATTTGTATTCAGTGAGTTAATATAGGCATATTTGACCTTTGATTGGAGGTTCCTTGGTGTATTCAAACCCCAAAACAGGTCAAGCACCAAATGTAAGGTTAGATATCCTAAAACCAATGGAATCCAACTTGGAGGCTTGAACTGCTACACTCTATTTAGCTTCTTGCACTGCCTTTTAAAATCTTATAAAAAAAATCAACAAGTACATGATGGCACAAAAAAAAAAGTCTAAAACAAAATCACTAATATTTGGTAAAAACATATGGTATCATACTTTCTTTGAGTTGTGCTTATATAGAAAGAAAATAATAGCAGAATATTCAATGTACTGTTGGAGGATGACCAAGGTAGAATAACTCTAAGCAGGATATAAGGAATATTTTGAGAACTCCCAGGAGCAATGGCAAAAGAAAGGTAATAGCTCTGAATTCCTAACAGCAGTTGAGCAACCGTAGAAAAGAAAGTGGTTGCTCTTTTTGAAGAAAGTCAGCTGTAAATTGAAGAGACATAAACATTGATACACTTTTCAAATAATACTTGGATATACACAATGAACAAAAATATTTCACATTGTAGAGTGGGAAAGAAGGATCAGTTACTATTGACTCAATCATAATATTGAAGAACAATGTACAGGTATTTTACATGAAACTTTTAAAAAATGAATCAAAGTCAACAGAGAGAACTATATCTCAGGTTCATAAAGGAATGCTTCTTGAACAAATTCTGACAGAGGATCTGCTCATTTCCCACTTTAGCATTCTTTGGGGAATCAAAATAATGCTTTCAAAATACTTTCTTTAAGGAGAAATCCAAAGTTTCCACATAAGAAGTGAAATACTATCACTTTGAAAGAAACTGTATTTTTTTTGAAAGTTTCAGAATACTCTGAAAAAAGTAAGAAAATAAGATTCCCCAATGTAACACAAGTGAAATACAAGAAAAAAAAAAAAAAAAAAAAAAAGCTAAATAGTTGCATTTTGTTTCTTGGAATAATACTTTGTGTCATAAATTAAGCCAAAGGACACATCTTTGACAGTGAAATGCTTTAGAATGCTTCCTCCTGGACTTAAAATATAATAAGGCTTCCTTTCTACCTGTACTTTCCAAACCATGCTGAAGCCACAGTGTACTCCCAAAAACCTGCAAACATATACACACAAAAGGGAATGAGTCTTACCAGACCATCACAGTTGCTAATGGCAACAGAGGTTCCTGGAATGTCCATGATGTCACCAACATAAGCACAGTTAGACTGCAAAGGCTCTGTTTTCCAGATACTTTCAGAAGCACCTCTTGGTTGGTTATCATTATTGGGGTTGGTCATATTTCCAGGCACCAGAGATGTCTCATGCCATTCCACAACAGCCCCAGGAGCTACTAGCTGAGTGTTGGGCTTTAATCGCAGATGAAAATCTCTTCCAAATGCTGTGATGTTAAAGAACAATTGTTCAGAGTTGGAAGACACATCTCTTGTTGACCTCTTTTTGTGACTTGCAGAAAGAATGTGGGAGAGATAATGTCCTTCTATATTTGTGCTGACTGGAGTCACCAGCTCATACTCTCTGTGTCTCTTTAATGGTAAATCTGTAGGGTGAAAAATAGAATTGGAGAACCCTGTAAAAGAGAACATGAAGGTCATAACATAGGTATCAAGTGCCCACCTCACAAGACTATACCTCAACTTTCATAATAAATGCATTCTTGATCATCTCATAAGTATTCTATTTTAAGAACTTAGTTATCAAATGCACTTAGGTAACCTTGTGTTCACCAAATTATTTTTCATTTTTAAAAAGTTTTTTACAATGTAGATGTTAATCTCATTTATATGTTTAGGAACATAAATATCAGTTTTGATAAACTATCTCACTTGCTCATAATCAAGACATACTTCCAATTTATTATATGTGTAATTTGTTTTAACTTTTTCCCTTAGGAATCCTAGAATTTATATTAATTATAATAACTATGTTGTGTCTACAATGGGCCTATAATTTATGTACTAGTTTATGGTGATGCAATACACATATATACATATATATATATATATATATATATATTTCCATCATAACAAATCTAAAAATCACACTTTACAGGTGAAGAAAGTGAGATTCAAGGGGTATATGTCCAAGTCAAAGACTGTAGAACTCAGATATGAATACAAGTCACATCCAAAGCCCTTATACTCATTTTGCTCCATCATGTCATGCCTGATCAATCACAGGACATTATCAGAAAATGAAAATAGGTTAACAAAAGAATCTATAAAGTTCTGAAATTACTAGTTAATTATAAGTAGGTGGAATTTTTCATTCCCTACTAGTATGATGAATATAAGCATATATTTGGATTCCACCTTACAACATGGGCGATCACTGAGAAGTTAAAATGAATTTCTCAATTAGAACTTAATTCTGCTAGTTTAGTCAAATATGTATTGTGTCTGCTAAAATAAAAATAACCTGGGGAAAGATAATACATTGAATGATCCATTTATCCCTTAAAAGCAATTATTTTGAAGGCAGAAGATAGTGGATGCTGGAGGAGGAAAAAAAAAATGGAAACAAGGGTAATGAAAAAAATCATTGAAAGAGAAATCTAAGAACATAAACTTAAAAGATCCCCATATTCATAAAGCTAGTAGCCTAAAATTATTTTATAAGCAGTATGTTAAAGTATCCTGAAAAAATTACAATTCACAAATAGTGCTCACTGACAGAAATTGCATGTTTTGTCCTTCAATTATTTAGAGTATAAAACTCACCAGAGGACCTACAACCTATGCTGTTATAGTCTCCTCATAAACGCATAGAGCAAGTCACACTGTTGTAAATATTTACCAGGCAGAGAAAGAGTGAGGTCTGCAGTATCACAGAGTAAAGGAAGGCTGGCTCCAACACTCAGAGCAGCAGAGCAAAACTGGGACTTTGTGGGTCTATCTCAGAGTCAAGGACCTTCTGTGAAAACACTCAAATCTTTGGACTCCCTTCAGCCAAAGTCATGGAAATACCTTTGTCAAGTCTGCTTTAAAGAAAATTTGGCATTTGAGTCAAAAAACTCAGGAGTCATAGAAGCAGAGTGAAGGAGGGGAAAGTTCCCAAGGTAAAGGATAAAGCAGGCTCTTGGATATTGATTGACAAAACCATTCCTTATTCCAAATTCTTTGAGGACATGGAACTTCCCATTCAACTTGGTATTCCCAATGTCATCTAAGAGGAGATTTTGTACTAGCCAGAGTCTCTCATCAGTAGAATGTGTTTAATATGCATGAAATTAGTAATGTTGATAACCAAAGAACTTTTGCATTGTTAGTCTACAACACACTTTAATTTACAAGACACACAAATCAAGTCCTATGAGCATCTGACTGCATCAATAATCCCAGTTATAACTCTTTCTCTAACCCTCAGTTTACTGTTTCAAGGGAAGGAGGAAGCAGTGCTTCATGTGAGTATATGGATTTCCCATGTCCACCAAAGGAAATTCAAACAATCAAAGTCTAAACAATACACTGATGCCTGGATTAAGTGACTGAGAACTAGAAAATTTAGGAAGAATGAAAGAAGTCTCCTCCATACCCAAGAGGATATTAAAAGGCTCATGCTTACAGAAAGTTATGCATCCTAGCTTCTCTGAGATAGTCCCATTTTTCCACTGTCAGACAATACAGTCTAAATTTTTATTCAAAATAAAGATGTTGCATTTCTACAGAGCTTTGTCTTTTCTAAGGCTAACAAATCATTCCTTAAATGTACACACAAGACACATTTCTGAAATTAAAACTCGAATGAGTCATTTTCCAGTTGGGAAGTAACCCAAATATACCATCCCCCTGGAGTAGTTAACAGAAATGACAAAGGAACTACCCAGTCACCTGCAATTTATTAGCAGAATAAATATGGGACTCAAGAATACATCACCTCTAATTCTCACAAAAATGACACTAGGTAAGTACTATTATCCCTTGTTTATAAATGAGAAAGCAGACCTAGAAAGTCTGACATATAGCAAACAAGAAGCCCAGAGAAAATTTCAATTCTGATCATTTTGACTCCAAAGATCATGCTTCTATTCTCTTATTCACTGTAGAACAGATGGAATATCTTGCTGTCAATTTCTAATTTAAGATCTGATTTATAAAGGAAAACTACCACAAGAATGATGATATTCTGCCTACCTACAGTCAACCAATTTTTCCTCTAGTGTTGTAATAGCTCTTTCTCAACTGACAAAATCCAAACTGTGCTCTTTTAGAAGCAGTGAAGACAGCTTTATTATGTGCGGGTCAGATGTAGAATTTGAGCCCTGAAATACTTTTGGGATACACTTTTATTGGTGAGGGAGAGGGGAAGGTGTGAATTAGAACAAGAGTTACAAACGGAATTCAGTTATTCATTTGTGAATTCCTCACATGGATAACACACATAATTGTAAAATGCACATAGGGTTCCATTCTCAGAAAGGGACCCCTTTATCTAATCAGCAGCTTTCAACCAATCTAGACTGTCAGGCACCTGGTGGCTGGCTGGCCACTGTTGGTCCTCAGTGGCTAGAAACTGGGGTGTGGCTTCCTTTCTTCTACAGTATAGCTTCAAAAGTTTCTGTAAAATGTTCTTAAATTGTCTTTGAAAAAATTTTAAAGTTGTAGGTAAAACTCAAAGTTATTAAAATTATTTTAGTCTCAGATTATAGTCATCTAAGCAAACTAAATGATATCCAATATTAATTCAGAAATTACACTTTTGATAGGCTCAGATGCTTCTACAAAGTAGTAGACACTCTGGCTAAGGAATTAACTACAGTGTCAGAAAACAGCAAGATAAATCATTGAACCTTGAATAAATTATTTTTTTATTTTAGACTCAGTTTCCTCCATTGTTAACTGGAGGTTAGCAATAGTTCTAACTTCACAGATTTGGTGAAAGGATTCAATAATTATCAGCTATTATTAACTTAAATGCAAGTGAGCTACTCATTAAAATAATGCCGATAAGCAATTTTAAAATGTGGACCATGTATTGTCAGTTGAGACTCCTGAAAGGTCACAGCAATGGGTATTTAATAGATTTTTGTGAGCCATGAATTTCATAAGCCCAGAGGGCTAGAGCTGTTGAAAACCCATATTGTGGTCACCAAGTACCCAACAATCACTAAGAGAGTATGAATTTTCCTCCATCAACTGGCATCTGTGCATGCAGGGTTCATCTCCCTTCTGGTACTATGGATAAACTGTTTGCAAACCCTTCATTTGTGCACCGCATCCTAGTCCCTCTTCCTTTTCAAGAATGGTCTATGCAATGGTTTCCTCTTTCCTCATCAATTTCCCTGACCATTAGATGATTCCCATCAGTAAATGAATAACCTGCCATCGCATCTCTAATCTTTAACAACAACAACAAAAAACCTTGATATCACATCAACCTCTAGTTAATACCCTGTTACTTTGTTCCTCTTTACAGCAAAGCATGTTAAAAGATGATTAATTATATTAGATGCCTCTAATTCTTCTCGTCCCATTCATGTTCTTTCTAAACTACTCCAAATGAGCTCTTTTTGAGGTCACTAGTAACTCATGCTGCTAAAACTGATAGATAAGATTTGATCTTCTTACTTGCCCTATCAGCAGCATCAAACTCATTTTATTTCTCCTTCCTTCTTGAAATAATTTATTTAGTTCCAGGACGCCATTCTCTTCTAGTTCTCCTCTTTCCTCACTAGTTTCTCCTTCTTACTTCCTCACATTCCCTTGTGTCCACAACTGTATACAGAGCTGTACCACTGGACCAGATCCACAGACTCTTCTATTCGACCTCAGTCCTCTCTAGACTAGTAAACTCGCCAAGTATCATAACTTTGAATGACTTCAACATTTATATCACTAGCTGTGCGCTTCATTAGGAATTTCTCCTCTTGTCAATTCAATTACCAATGGATCCTCTCCGTGCAGATTTTCACTAGGCATTTCGACTTAGTAATTCTAAAAGAAAATTTCCAAGCTTCCATCTCCCATATCTGCTCCTCCTTTTCTATACCATTAACTGGCAACGGCAATCCTATCAAAATTTTGATTAAATCATTCTTAATTCTTCTCATACCACAAATCTTTCAACAAAGTCCATTGACTCTACCTTCAAAATATCTCCAGGCTCTGACCACTGCTCACCTGCTACTACTTGAGTCTGAGTCCCAGCATCTCAGTTTTAAATGAACTTCATAACTATTCTCCTTGTTTCTCCTCCGTTTATAGACTATCCTTAAAACAGAACATGTGCAATTAAAGTGGAAGATCTTGCCACTCTTCTCCTCAAAGCCCATCCCACTAAAAACAAAGTGGTTCACGAGGTCATACAGCTTGACACAGGATTTTCACATCTCAGGGTCATTATACTTGCTGGCCCTCTATCCCCAGCATCTAGATGCCTGGCTATTTCTTGGTGTGCTCTCACAGTATGACCCAGAAGTCTATGCTCTGGAATCTTCTTGACTCACATATTCTATCACACATGCTCCCAACTGAGGACAAGTAACTTAGGGCTCTAAGTACACTGTCAAGTGACACACCAATGTCTCCTACAGGATACTGGGTTTCCCCAGTACATTAAGACCATACTATAGAACAGCAAGCTAACAAGTCTTTACTAATTCAATCAGCATCACCATGATCCAGGGAGATGACAATATAAAGCCTCCATATATCATAACCATTTTTAACTGATAAAATTAAGATCAAGGCTACCCGCAAGCACATAGAATATTGGAATACTTGTGACTAACGCAATGTGGCTTTAGTTCTCAAGCAAGGAAGGGAGTTGATATGATAGCTGAGAATTCAAGATCTGGAGTCAGAAAGCACTGCAATTGATTTCTGGTTTTAAGTTGATTTTTTTTTTTTTTTTGATATCTACAAATTCATGAAATCGAGTTTGAGAGATTATCTGTAAAACGGGGATAAAAGTGGATCAAACACAATAAAGTATATAAAGGGCTTGGACCACACCATAACATTTCAATATATGAAAATTTAGCTGATGTTATTATTGCCATCACCATCATCATCTAGCTAGAGCCACAGAAGAAGAAATTCTATTTCAGATTCTTCCCATGTCTCGGCACCTCTCAAGCTTCTACTGCCTTCGTCCCTTCCCCAGCCAATATTTTTCTGTGATTACAAGGGACCTTAAGCTCCATGTCAACAGAGGGTCTGAAGTACATGCTATAACAATTCATGCTCAGTTAGCCAACCCAGAGACAGGGATTCTCTACCAAGAATGGCTGATTATGCTATTATAAAGAAGCAGTTCACACAGGTAGTTCCTTTATCAGGTATTAATTCTCAGTATACAAAAATCTGGTCATAAGAATAAAATCAAATAAGCATTTTCAAGTTCTGTTAAAGAGATCCAACAACATTTTCAAATCCTAAGCAGAAGTTAAGAGAATAACTTTCATTAACAATGATGGGAGACAGCTGCTGTAGGGAAGATGTGAGGACAAAGAATGAACCTCAAAAGGGACACCACACGCTGAAGGACTTACTGTGACTGTAAACACTAATGGAGAAAGGGACACATCTTCTTTCAAAGGCAATTAAAAATGAACATGACACATGCTGAAATTATGAACACCGCCAAATTCTTTTCTCCTCACTTCATCTTCTCTAGGTTCTTATCATCACAAGGCGGAGAAAGTCTTGATGTCTTTATTTTAGCTGTAAACCTATTTTCATAATCAAAGACTTTTCATCGAGCTATTTGAGAAAAAAATGCATTGTTTTGGTTTTCTTTTTTAACTCATTATTAGGAAAGAACAAATTGTTGTGAACTTAAAAATTCTTCTCATTTTTTTAAACTGACTTTTTAATAAATATTTGTTGCAATTGCACAATGTTTATGTTTAAGAGCATCATTTAGGAAAGAACAGCACATTCTTCAGTGTTCCAGAACATGAAATCAGGTAAGAGAAGATCTTTCAAGAAAAGACAAAGCATGAAAAAAAGTTCTTTAAAGAAAAGCAATTTTTTCCTTGTTTGCTAAAATGACCAAATAATCAATAACAGGATAACATATAGGGATTTTTTTTTTTAAGTGAGGGCTAAGTGCCAAATTCTTAACATTCCAATCTTAAGTTTTCAAAGAAGCACTTCTAGTGGTTATATTTATCATGTTTGGAAGTTTTATAGACTTGTGAGTTATGTTAGGCACACTACAAATTAATATTTCTCAAATATCTTACAATTGCTTGATGGATAATACTTTCCAAGACTGGGTCTAGAATTTAACGCTTAGAAAAGTTATCATTTGTACCCAGGTCCAAAAGTTAAGGAAATTATGACAGATAAGAAACATGGACATCATTTTTAAATGTTTTCCTGAAACTTTACTCATGGTAATCATATTTTCCAAATCTAGAACAGTCTGCCTCCTGATTTGATGCAAGTATGAGAGTATGGGAAACTGGGACAGTCCACTAGACTATGTAAGTTTCCTATTGCTGCTGTAACAAATTTCCACAAACTAGGTAACCTAAAATGACACGGAATGTATTATCCTATGGTTCTGGAGGTCAACAGTCTGAAATAGGCTGCATGGAGCTAAAATCAAGCTGACAGCAGGGTTGCATATCTTCTGGAAGCTCTGGGAGTGATCTGTTTCCTTGTCTTGTTCAACTTCCAGATGCCGCCTGCATTCCCTGGCTCATCATTCCCTGTCTTCCAACTCCACGTCAGCAACAACTGACCATGTCTTTCTTGTGCTGCTGTCTATTTCTCTCTTTCATCCCCCTCTCCCATTTATAAGGACTCCCACTTGAATGAGCACCCTGTTTTAAAATCAGTTTACTAGAACACTTTAATTCCATCTATAAATTAACTCCCAATTCCTCATTGCCATAGAACATAACATATCAACAGGGATTCAGATGTTGACATCATTGAGGGAGAGTCATTATTTTGCCTATCATAGCACCATAGCCTGTGCAATTTGTGGAGAAGTCCTCACATCTGTGGCACTATTGTACATGTGTGCTTCTTTGGCATCCGTTGCTCCTTTAATGAACCCCAATTTTTCTGCAGGCTACCTGTCCCACACTCCACTCTTAGTACCTGTACGTTAAGGGATAACTGTCTTAATCCAATCTAAATAGAATATTGCATCCTCTGACCACAGTGAATGGTCCATGAACCAGTTTATGATGCAATCCAGGTGGCCAGTAAAACCCACACCAGGTACTTTTATTGGAGCTGTCAAAAAAACAGCATTCTGTCTGGTGGGATAAAAAGTCAGATAATAGCCTAGAGATGATGGTGAAAGTGTGTGCAACAATTTGAGGGCCACAAATATTATTGAACACAGAGGAAACATGAGAAAGAGAGAGACAGAATGGGCGGTGGGGTTGGGGGAGGAGAGAGATTGCTGCCATTATTGAAGCCTGAGATCCAACTATACCAGACTTTGTTCAATTTTGCTTTTTTTAACCAGTGTTAACTGGGTTTCTGTTACTTGTACCCAAGAGTCATGACTACTACAAGAAACTTCTCTCAATGAAATGAAAAGAAGGAATTTAAATAATAAGGTAAAAAGAAGAGAAAGAATTGTACCTGTTATACACAAAATCCAGTTGGTGTGAAATCCATATGGAATAACTTTTTACACCATTCCTTATTCAACTCCCTCCCTTGACTGCTATATTTCAATGAATTCATCAACTCTACATTGAGATGTCAACATAAAAATAATACATGAAAATTGAACTCCCAAAGAGCTTTCACATGGTGAGCTCAGTGGCTGGATAATTTACAAGTCTATGTCACAGTAAATAAAGTTTCCCACAAATTTATGGTGGCAGGTAGACATATCAAAAATGTAGGAATCAAAATGAGGCGGCTCTCCAGGAATAAAAGTGGCTTTTAAAAAGCACAAAACTAAGTCACTGTAATAATACCTATTGTTCTAGCTTGTTCATCATGTACCAATATTTTATGAATCCTTCATAACTCTATGAAGTAAGTAGTATACTAACAGTATACTGCTAGTATATGCCTGTGTTATACAAAAAGTTACACTCTGAGAGATCAGTATCATCAGCTAGAAAGTGGTAGAATCAGGATTTTAAATCACAAGATGAACAGAGTCTGCACTCTTGACCATGGGGTGTAGGACAGATGATAAATTAAATAAGTTCTCTACTAGATATACTGACTAGATTTCAGATTAAAGAACAAACTTTATAGGTAAAGAGAAAGATTTTTACCTATCAAAGAAAGAGAACTCAAATTCATATAAATAATTATTTCAATTATTCTTTCTATTTTTGTTTGGGTGCATATTCATATGTACTAAACATGAAGAAAATATGTGCTAAATATCTAAGACTACAGTAAGATTCACACATTTAATCCTATTTTACTTTCTAAGTTTCCTAAGAAGTATGTTTTATCAACCACTTCAAGAACAAGATAGACTATTTCATGCTATTCAATTTGTTCTAAATTCCGTAAAGATTCATCATACTTACTTGGGGCAATCATTTTTATAAACAAGAGACTGACATATTTTACCACAAAATCCCTCCTAGGGTTTTACAGCTAGTCATCAAATTTATGTAAACCTATGTGGAAACTTAGGATGGATATGGGAACAGTTTCTTAACCTAGGAAATTTTCCCACACTTTATTCTCCAGTCTAAAGAATAAACAACCCTCAAATTCTATTCTGTGAGGTGAATTAAACTTCTCATAGCACTAATGAAACTACAAACCATTTTTATAACATAATTGCTCAAACTTTAATGAATTAAAAATTAAAATAAAAAATACTTTCCTATATTGCTAGCCAGAGTTCATGTCTTAAGTTGTTCAAAAGCCATTTGTCAAAACATATCATGTTAATTTATTTGTACACAATCATCAGCTTTTAAGCCGAACTCTCCAAGCAGTCAATTGCCTTTGAAAAGCAGGTAACACTGTGTAGCAACATTCATTATCAAGAGAAAATGGGTATCATTAGAAAAATTATTACATAAATTAGGGTTTATTAAAATGATGCATTCAAATGAGATTTAAAGAAATGTCTAATGCTGCAGAAAATTATACTAAAATATTTAATAACAGGTATACAACACACACAATTTGTATATTGAAAGAAAATGAATGTGAAATAGAGACGACAAAACTGCTAATCATAACAATACTTGAAGTATTTAGGATGATTGTGAAAAAATTGGAGAATAGAGAAAAATTAAAGAAAGTTTATAATGGCTGCATGGAAAACATTACTTCAGAATGAAAACTGATGCATTCAATGACTAATTCAAAAACTTTATAGAAGTAGCACAGCTTAGGGGTAAAAACTGACCTCTGTTAGAGAAATAGAGAAATAAAGAAAGAGTTCCCAAATTCTGGGAATAGTAATCCACTTTGAGGAAGTATTAAAAGTTCCATCTAAGTGACCTGCCCACTATCATTGGCACCATATCTAGGACTATATCTAGGACTATATCTAGGACAAGCAGTATGACCAAATACATTTTCTTTTTTTTAAAGGAAAGGTGCAGGCAGGAATGAAGGCAAGCAGAGGCAGGCAGGAAGAGAAAGAAAGGAAGAAGCACTTGCCTTATTTTTATTTAGTTGCTCATCTTGGTCGTTCCGGCTAACCCTGAGACAGGGATCTGAGACCTTGGGATGTACGTGGACTGCACCCAACCCCTACTCCATCAAATTCTAGATATTAAAACCAGTATCTTGATGTTATCAGTCGATTTGAAATTGTTCCTAATGAAATGTCAAGGTAATCTGGTCACCCACAAGCAAATGCTTAGAAATAGTCACACTGAAAGCAGTGGTGATCTTAAGGATATCTTAACATTTCTAAGCAATGCTGCAATTATTTGATATAATGACAAAAGAAGACAGTGAAAGTATGAGGAAAAAAAGTATTTTAGCCAGACAGGAGTAAACTGCATATGACAGACAACATGTAGCACTTAATGACATAAAAGAGACATACAGCATTCTGATATGCAACAGAGCGGTAGGACTTACATCAGCAAAGTGAAGTGTAAACTTTAGTTACAAGGAAGAATAATGTCTTGGGTAGCTAAAACTATACATTTTACAAAGAATCTCTTCAAATCTCCTTAAAACAATACTTTTTATCACTGCCAATAGTAAATTGTCTGGGTAGGGTTTAATCTTAGCTAATCTTATTTCCCCTGATACAGCAACAGGGCAAATGATCTCAAATAAACTTTAATGCAAAATTAGTAGGCATTCCAAAATTATACATAATTCAATCCAATGTATCAAATTATTTATTTAGCACAAACAGAAAAGTCTACAAAATTATTAGGACTAATCGGTTTGGCTTATCAAGTAAAGCTCCCTGAGCTTCTTTGTTTTGGGGTTTTTTTTTTGGCGGGGGGTGTGAAAAGAAAAGTCAAGAAGTCTTGATAATATTGAACAATTAAATAGACTTGGTCACCATACTCATTTTGAGAGGACCAGTTAAACCTGGAGAAGGGCACAGATAAAGACATTTAACGAAATTCAGACACAGACAAATCCCAGAATGATGATACTCTGCTTGCTCAGTCTGCTCACTGAATAACAGATATTTCAGGAATCATGAGGTACTAAGCCCTGTTTTTTGCTATCATAAGATCTACACTAATGGAAATGTTCTCTATGTGCCAAGGACAAGGTAAAGTGACCCACGATAAACCTTGAAAACCACATAAATATCTGCAAAGGGTGAAAAATTATTTTCACTAAACTGGCTAGTTGATTTTGTTAAAAATGAAATGTAATAGAATATGAAGCTGGGAAACAGAAGTAGGGCAGGAAAAGATGGCTATGACTATGACTGAGGAAGAGAGACAGTCTAACTCCAAACACTCACAATGATTTTTCCTCTATTGACACACTAGGCTATCTCAAAGTGGTAGCTTATGAAACAAAAGAACTCAGAGAATTCCTTTTCAGATTCTCTGATTTCTACAGAACTATCATTATTTCCTAAATTACATGTATTACAGAGCAAGCCTCCTAACCCAATCAGGCCAGTTAGCCAGCTGTTCAGTTACCAGATGCATCCTACCAAGGCCATATTTTGAGTCAGAAATGATATACCACAGAAGTATGTTAATGACCTCATGAAAACAGACACACATATAAGCAACAAATCTACATCAACACAAGTATCCACATGTATGTACGGATGTGCGACAAATGGATATATAGATGGAGACAAGTAAGTAAGTAGGTAGGTAGGTAGGTAGGTATTTCCTCCCTGGTTGAACATAGAACTAGTTCAGAGATCAAAACCTACTTGCCCACTTTTTCTAGGATGAATCATACTTTCCTACATTGCAAAAGGACATTTTCCCACAGGATAGAAAAAGAAGGAAAGAAGTAATACTCTGTGTCACCCACTAAACAGGTGATCTATCTACCCATATTCTAACCTGCATCCATCACAAAGCACCTTCTTCCTACCTAAACAAACATCTTCCTAATCTAGAGGGTTGAAGCATATTAGATATATTTTTTAAATTGATTTTCAAAGCCAGATGCTAAAGAGTATATATGGTATAATTCTACTTTCTAAGAACACCCCTCCACCAAAAAAACAAAAATAAAAAAAAAAAAAATCTGGCAAATATAATCTATCCTATTAGAAATCAAGAAAGTAGCTACCTTTTATTGTGGGATAATGCTAAGTGGCAAAGGTCTGGTAGTCTTTTTAGTGACCCAGAGGCTGCTGGTTACACAGTGTCCCCTTTGTGAAGAATCAGCAATGTGTCCACTGACATGCATTATCCTGCATCTATACTATCTATATATCTATTTCAATAGAAAGCATTTTTGAAATTTAGTTTCCTAACAATGTGTGCTTTGTCACTACTTATATTTCTCTTTCTGTGACATTAAAGTATCCATAAATTATTCAAAACAATGGAATTTTCTCTCTCCAACTGTAAACCAATAAACATAAATTAATTCATTCTACAAAACTTATTAGTCTTTCCTAACTGTACCATTGATCAAAGAGCACCTCCAGGAAGTTATACAAAATAATGTTTAAATAAATTACTGGGAAAAATTAATTATATGCATAGGAGTGCATTTTAACAAAACTCCAGGTTAGCAGTCCCTTTATGCAGGGGAACAGGGAAGCGAACCCTCAGATGTTACATCAGATTTTTTTAAATATATTTTAATACCTCTTACGAGTTACATAAATGATTTTAATCCAAAGCCAAATGATAGCTACACTCTATATTTTATCTTTATTTCTTCTCTTTAAAAATAAGAATAGAGAACTCCCAGAAAGCAGAATTTGGAGGCAAGTAAAACTCCAGCCAGGCACCCTAAGGGTGCCCTGCTTCCTATCTTCCATCCTACTTCTCAACTCCTGCTTACCAAATTTAAGCACATCTCAACCAATTCCCTCCCTGTAGAAAAGGGCTTCCAAACCAATTTATATTAGCAAAGCAACTGGACCAAAGTTTAACCCAGGATCTTTCACATGAGAACATGCTGATTTTATCTGAAATGTAATGAAAGCTGTACATATTTTTTTCCTTTAGTAGAATGGATAATCTTAAAACAGCTTTTAATTGATACAATGAAAAGCTGAAGCTTGTAAGAATCAAATGTTTAATAAAAAATAAGAGTCTGCTTTTTCCTATTTACTTGAAGTTTGATTTAAAATAAAGTCCTTTCTTTAAAAGTATATATGTTGACTGAATATATATATAATATATATAGACTAAATACTATCAAATACAAATGACAAATGTCTCTTAATACACTGTGTTTTTAATGTTGTCACCATGGAGGTCTGAGGTCAGGGAAGAGATCCCACAATGCTAAACACTGAGTAGGAAAGGAATATTCTGATATATGATGATATACAGCAAGGCAGACACTGACTCTTGGGTTCCCTCAACCATCCTGCAAATATGGAATCCCCCCAATTTCCCATTCTGCCTTAGACAAGTAGCTGTGTAACCTCTCAAGCTTCATTCTTAAAAAGGCATAATGGTGCCCTACCTCAGTGTGGTTGTGAGAATTAGATGACATAATGCACAGAAAGTAAATAACACTGAACCTGGTACAAAACGAATTGGCCATGACTTTTAAGTATGTTTGTAGTAATCATAACTTTTCTTCTAAAAGATGACTCTATAATCTCACTTGACAAATACAGAATTTGCAGAGTCTACCACTCTGCTGAAAAGAATTATCATTTAAAGTAATTCAAGTTAAATGTGTATAAGACTGAATGGAGCCTGGCTTCTTGTTAGATGTTTTGTGATCTCTGGATTCAGAACAAATACATTATTATAAAAAGCTTCAAAAAGATCATGGACTTTGGAATGACCTCTTACACTCTCAAGCCTCATTTTTCTCACCTGTAAAACGGGAATAATAATTCTCACATCATCAGATAATACTAAAATTTTAGAAATTTCAGATTGCAAAAGGCCTAACCATAACTTGCATATTCATAGATAATTATTTTAAAGCAGATGGACTAAGAGGTTTACCCAAAGCTGGAAAGAGAAAATTTCCATCTTATGCAATTCATTTCTTCTTTATAGCATTCCCGCACATTATCTTCAGTTTTAATAAGATGCGCTCCTCCTAATGCTACACAAGTTGATTTGATTTGATTTCTCTGCCCATCTTCTTCCAGTCACTGTTCCAAGTAACTACCCGTGGTTTAATAAATTGATACTTGCAAAATCCAACTGTAGGAGAATTTTTACATCACTATAATTCAGACTGAGAAAAGTTGGACCCTCCTCCAAAAACAGAAAGAAAAAATGAAATAAATCTGGACTGCAAATTATTTTTTAACCACCAATGGGAGAAATTTCAGAAACAATATTTTGCTTAGCTGATTTCATTCTCTTCTTTCTACTAAGATAAGAGTGACATCTGAGAACAAGGCTTACCTATTTGCACCATTTCTTCATTACCAGCCTGGAAAGGAGGGGGAAAGTAAGAAAAAGAAACAGTTACTGGGTTTCATCTTATCACCTCGTGCGTTTCATTTCTACCACTAATGTTTTCAGGAGTTAGCTAATCAGGAGATGCTGGAGACTGGGATTGCTGCCTAAAGGCAACTCCTTGGTTCGTAGAAAGTTCCTGTGACAGGAGCACGGGCCAATGCAATAACAATTTGGGTCAGGGAGTTGTTTTAATTTTAATTTAGCATGTAGGAAGCCAGAAAAAATAAACATTGACAGTCAATATTCTCTTCTAGAAGCTCCAGAAACGAGGTCTGGATTAGAAAAGAAAGTCTCTGAACACATACATGCGAAAAGAAGGCTAAACCGGGTATGATTTGTCAGATTTGAGATCAAGACTCAACTAGACAATTCTTTCCTTTTTATCCTATGGTCAGACCAGGCACACCGGAGAAGCTCCAGAAACTCACAGAAAGTCTGTGCCCAAAGTCCCACCGGCCCTGTGCTGATGTGATTTACTAAAAAATGGCTCGGCTGCTCCGGCTGAGCCTTCTCAAGGACTCTTCTGAGAGCACCGTGCTTCACCTTGCAACTCCAAAGGGCGGGGGCAGGGCGAAAAGAAACAGAGCAGCTCTCAAACTTAGCTTTAAAAAGAGGAGGAGCTGTGTCGAGGGGGAGGGGAGAAAGCGGCCCGCGCTTCCAGCCTCTACCCAGGAAAATGCAGGGCAGGAAACGTACCCAGCCCCCCTCCCCAACTGTCAAACCCCAGTCCCGCCGTGGTCCTCCCAGGACACGTGTCTGCTAGTTCGCTCTCCGTCCCGCTCAAGGACTTCCTGAAACCCCCGCCTCCGGCTGCCCGAAAAAGACGTGAGTCAGTGGGCAGGCGAGAAAGCCCCGTGAACGCTACTCCGGCTGCAGCAGCCAGAGCGCTGGGATCCGCGACCCAGAGATCAAAACTTCATTCAAGCGCCCAGACTGCCCTCGGGAAAGGGGAAACCCTAATGGCCCGGCGAGGATGCGAATTGGCTGCAGTTTGTCTCCAGGAATAGTTTCGAATGCCGCAAAGTGGTGAAGCCCTAGGTGTGACAAGTCTGGGCTCCGGAGTGGGAGTCACAAACTCCCGTGCAATTCAACCCCTACCCCCAAAAGCCCGGCACTCGGCGCCCAGCCCTGCAAGCATCGATCCTGAAGGCACAAGATAACATGGGGGTGGGGGGGGGCGGGGGGGTAGGAAAGAGAGGAGGGAGGAGAGGGGAGGAGGAACTTTTTCGGAAAAAGGTTGGGTTTGAGTTTTTTATTGTTATTATTTTCCACTTACTTGTCCATCAGCTGAAGTCCTAACCTCTACCAGAGCGGCTGCTATCAACCAAAGTGACAGGAGAACCATCACGAGTCGAGTTCACTGTTCAACTACTGGGCAAAGCAAATGTCGAGAGCAAATCCCCCCAAAATAAGTTTCTTAAAAAAAAAATTTTAAGGAAAAAATGCAGAAAAAAAATGATCTTCTGTGCTTTGCTTCAATGAAAATGAAATCTGAGCTCTGAGACTGGCCCCCTCTGCTCTGCAGCTCTCTCCACTTCACCTTCTCACCCCGTCCTCCCAAACAGAGTGCAGGAGCGAGAAGGTGCTGCCGGGCAGGGGCTGCGCCAGGCAGGGGGGAAGGGACGGGGGCTTTCAACTATCTCTGCCCAAAGCGACTGTTCCTAGGTTTTTCGAGCACCTTTGGTCCCTAAGGTTAGCGCGGAGAATGCTTGAGTCCCCTGGAGCACCGCAGGGGGAAGTATTAGCAAGAGAGACTAGCGAGCCGGAGCGGGAGAAAGAGGCAGTGAGAGGGCGCCTCCGCGGCTCGCACAGAGGTGGGGGCGGGAGGAGCCGAAGGGGAGGAGGAGGAGGCCGGCGGAGGAGGTGGGAGGAGTGGGCAGCTAGCTGGCTCCTGTTGCTCGCAGAACCGCCGTCTGTTAGCTGCCGGAGACCTGCCGGTCGCTAATAAGGCGGCCAGAGCCCCCCGGGCGGCCCCTCCCGCCGTGTCGCTCACGTCACGCGGGTCCGGGGCCCGCACCCGGCAGGAGAGGGCGCGGCCGGCGCGGGAGGACCGGGAGGAGAAAGGAGGATCGCGCTGGCGGACCGCCCCAGGCAGGATCAGGGGTTTGAAGACACCCTGGGGGCCCCCTTCACCGCGAGGTGGGCTGACTGAGGTCCATGGGAATCCCCGATCCTACTGGCGGGACAACGTTGAGTTAATTATAGGCGGGGGTGGCGGGGGAGGTCCCAGGTCTGTCCCGAGCTTTAGGAAATTCATCTTCCCGCGGGAAGTCTCTTTGGAGAGATCCCTGGGACCTCCAGGTCTGAAGAACACCTTTATCGCCGCTCTGGACGTTAGACATCTTCCAGGTTTTGTGAGCATAGCCCCCACCCACCCCTTCTTGTCAATACTTTAATCAGTTATATTAGTTTTAACAGCTACCATGTCTGTTCCTGGAATCACCAGGATGCTTCCCTTTATCATGAGAGTACACAGGCTTTCAGTCCGTCTTCCCCTCACTAAGATGAATTATCAAGTGATTTCTGCTCTGTGTGGCCGGGAGCTTCCTGAGACTAGATGACATTAACCTGGGCTCCAGACACCTGAGAGGAGTTTGCTGGAATACAAGCCCAGGCCCATTCCCTGTAGTAGATGCCTATGAATGCTTTCCAGGGTGCAGTGCTGGAAAAGGTATTACCTCCAGCCTCCATTGAGCAGTTTCTGATACCCCCTCCCCAGGATAGACCAGTAGATTAGGTACAAATTTAGAAACAATCTGCAAGACTTCAAATGGAGTCTTGAAGAGGTCTACCTAGAATAAAATGTGAAGTTAATATTTAACTAAGGGATGCTTGCATAAATCGTTTTCTTTTTTTGAAAGCAATGTGAGTTTAGAGAGTTTCCTGTCGTTTGATTCATTATTTAAAGGTTGCATCCTTAACGCATACATTACAAGATTTTATAATCACTTATGTGAAATCTGCTAAATCTCAAAAACATATATATACAGTACATGTACATGTACAAATGAGAAACCAGAAAACTAAATGATCCCACCTAGTAACCTGGGGTATTAGGTTAGTTAGTTGTTAGTTGGAATTATATAATTAGTGCCCAGCAATAAAGTATCTCTAACATACTTTTGTCCTCCGGTGAAAGACTTCTGCATTTTTGTAATCAGTCATTGACTTACTGTCCCCACATTATTTAACCGATTTTGTGTCTTGTTTTCTTATTTATTAAAAAGAAATAATCCCCTTGTTCTATAAGTAAAAATCATGTCAAGTTGCAATTACAAAGGAATACTAGATTACAAATCAGAACACCTGTGTTCTAGGCCCAGCAAACAGCTGTGTGACCTTGACAAGTCACTGAATTCTATTTTGCTTTTTCCCCTATGAGATATTTCAGCTTTAAAATTCTCTGAACTTAAGTAAAAACAAATAATGTATTTAGCCATGACATTAAAGTAGTACTTTTTATGTTCATTTTATAGAGGCTTTGTATTTCACCATGACTCTTGGCACAGTAACCAATCCACATGCCTTTCGTAAAAGCAGTAGGTTTCAGATATTTTTGGCCATGACCACAGAGAGAAATATATTTTATATTTTGATTCAGTAAAAATGTCATGATTCAGTACTTATATGCAATAATCCCGATATTTTCTATCCCATTAGTTTTCTGTTTGTTTTTTGTTTTTGTTTTCTCCAAATACTGGTTAGGTTCCATTTCATTGATTTCATAATCTATGAGTCTTGAACCTCTGGACAAATACTGACTAGAGACCTTATAATAAGATTTCTTGAATTCTAAATAGAATTCTGATTAATAAGTTTCTACCAACACACAAAACGAAATTTTCCAAAGTATGTCCTAGAATATTCACTGTTTTACAAAAAGAAAAGGAATTCTCTGACAGTCAACTAAAGTTGTGAAATGCTCAGATAAAAAAGATGAAATTAATTGCAGAACTTCATATGGACTTTAATATCCTAAGTGTATTTTAAGTCTTCCAGAGGGCGATGTCGTGCTGATGTGACTACAGAATGCTTTTTTGTCATGCTTTATCCTCTAAGGAACACATTTGGGGAGATACCATTACACGCTTTTTTTTTTTAAAGGAAAGAAGTAGGCAGGCAAGAAGAAAGAGGAGGAAGAAAATTTGGCAATTTTTATTCTTTTTATTTAGTTACTGCTCTTACTCCCCCACCCCCTCTCTGCCTCTGCCCTGAATCAGGGAACCAGGGTCCTTGGAATGTAAGTGGACTGTGCCAATAGGAGGTGGTAGACTAGCAGTTTATCTACTAGACCACCAGAAAATGCCACAAAATCAACTTTGAGTCAGATAGGTAGGATTTATACGGAAATTCAGCCTTGGTTTTCTTGACTTTTAAATCTGTTTAATAATGAATACTGCTTTTGAAAAATGTTCATAAAAATTCATATATCCTTTCATGTAAACTATCTAGTACAGTCTAGAAGACAATAGGGGCTTAAGTAAAGTTTGTTGTTTTCTTGTTTGTGTTTTTTTTAAGATAAAAATCTATGGCAGTCATTCCCTGATGGCCTCGTGGATAAGGTCACATACATCCCAAATACCCAAGTTTGAGATCCAAGGCAGGAGAAAACAACCAAGATGTACATCTAAATAAAAATAAACAATGCTTCCTCCTCGATCTTCCTGCCTTCCTGCCTACTTACCTTCATTCCTGCTTGCACTTTTCCATGAGAAGGAAAAAATATTCAAAAAGAAAAATCTGTGACCTATGTACAGAAGTCTCACTGACAATGAAATTTGGCAAGTGCTAAGAAAAGCAGAGAAATGTGAAAGAGCTAAAACATAACTTTTATAATTTTACCAGCATTGATATCAGGAATCAGAGGCAAAGAAGTCATTGAGTTCCTGCCACAAAATCAGCCCCAAACCAAATTCCTGCCTTTTTCCCTTTGCCTCTAGCTAAAATGTTGTTACAGTCTTGTCCACACATTGACTCCCATTAATTTTTCTATTGTCACATCCTTCCATTTCCTATCCAAAAGGAAAATATCACATTACAGGAGATACTAATAGTTGCTCCATAAAAATATTAAATCAATGTTTAAGTAGAGAGATAATTTCAAAAATAATCACGTTTTAAGTAGATAATTTCAAAAATAATCACATGAATGGAGTCATTCTGATTGTGAAATCATGCCCTTCAGACTTAAGTTCCAAAAAATGAGCTGCTATATGGATATTTTCATCTGTAGATTCATGTACTGATAGTAATTAACTAAGCAGAGTGAGAAAGAGAACTTTCTATTTGAAGCTATTGGTCAATGCTGTGCATCTTGTCCTAGTTTGACACCATTTTGAATCACACATTTATTGTGTATTCTTTACCTATCCCCACTTTCTAAATTAAGACTTTTTTAGAGCAGTTTATAGTTCATAGCAAAATTGAGAGGACAAGGGTTTCCCTTATACCCCTGGCTCCTGCACATGCATAGCTTCCCCCATTAGCAGAATCTCTCACAGAGTGGTACATTGGATAGAACTGATGAGCCTACACTGACACATCACTATCACCCGAAGTCCATAGTGTTCATTACAGTTCACTTTTGACCATTCCATGGGGTTGGAAAAATTAGTGATAACATGTTCCTATCATTATAATATTATGCAGAATACTTTATAGCTAAAAATCCTTTTGTGCTCCACTTACTAACCACACCCCCTTCCTCCTTCCCCAAGCCTTGGCAGCCAATAATCCTTATTACTATCTCCATATTTTGCCCTTTCCAGAATGTCATAGAGTTGGGATAATGAAGTAGCCTTTCCAAATTTCTTTCACTGAATGCTTTGAATTTAAACTTCCTCCATGTCTTTTCGTGGCTTGACAACTCATTTCTTTTTAGCACTAAATAATGTTCCATTGTCTGGATTTAGCACAGTTTATACATTCATCTACTGAAGAACAGCTTGGTTATTTCCAAGTCTGGGCAATTAGGAATAAGTACAAGTTTCTGTGTGGTCATATTTTTCAACTTATTTGGGTAAGGACTAAACAGGGTGATTGCCAGATCATATGGTGAGTATATTTAGTTTTGTAAGACTGACCACCTGTCTTCCAAAGTGACTGCACTTTACTGGTCAGCATTTGATATTACTGTTTTGGAGTTTGATATTTCTAATAGATGTGTAGTGGTATCTCATTGTTGTTTTCATTGGCTTTGACTTGATGACGTGTTGTGATACATCTTTCCATATGCTCATTTGCCATCTGTTATATTCTTTGGTAAGGTATCTGCTAAGGTGTTTGACCTATTTTTTAATCAGGTTGCTTATTTTCTTATTGTTGAGTCTTAAGAGTTTCTGTATACTTTAAATAACAATCCTTTATTTTTAGTTGAAAAAAATCTTGAGCAAAATATTTTCTCCCAGTCTTTGACTTATCTTCTCATTCTTTTAAACTTTTCTTTTATGAAGAAGTTTGTAATGAAGCTTTCCCCCACTTTTTAAAATATATCTAACGACCTTCTATCAATGTTCATTAGATTATAATTTTTACTTTTTCTTATGGTCAAATAAATCTGAGAAATTGTCCACTAATTTCGTTCAAAATATAAGTTCAGAACTGTATTGCATCATAATTGAGTAGATTTATAACACCTCTTCCTCCAAATTGCAAGTTCATCAAGGGCATTGACTTCTCCTTTATTCACTTTCAATCACAAGTTTCTAGAGCAATCCCCATGCCAAGGAAATTGCAGAATAGTTTATTATAACCTAAGCATATGCAGGGAAAATTATGTGCCTTTTTTTTCCCTACCTAGTCATGAGCTTTATTCCAAGTCTTATGATTCTTAATGCCTATAATCAACAGAAAACACTAGAGTAGGTACCAGGGTTCACCATTACAGGACAATGAAAGCTAGACCTATCAGCCACCTTTTCTAGCCTCGTGGAATATAGTTTCAGTATTTGAAAAATGAGGAAATGGGCCTGATAACAGCACATATAGAATTACTTTCTTGCTCATTGGTCACAAGAGTATTCTTCTCACACAGCAGTCCTTTCTTTCATGGAATAGAGATGTTTCATCTGTAGATCAGGAAATCAAGCATGCTGTGTATACATTACTCTTATTATTTTTAACTACAGCTTTAGATTTGCTTTGAATTAGATTGCTAAACATTCATACTCATAGTACAGACTTCTAGGTACTCAAAGATTTATTGAGTGAATGAGGGAGTAAATATTTATTGTTTCTACTTAAAGAGTGAAATGACTAGGTTTTCTTCTCTTCCACCCCCACTGTCAGTGAATATGCTGTTTCTAACTTAGATGGTTTTTCACAGGAGTTGTTGGAATTATTATTGAAATGGGAAAAAAAATTAAGGAGGAAAACTCATGAATGCAAGAATCAAGAAATTAGAAATGGAAAAGCCCTACAGGTCTTCTAGTTTATGCATTGGCTAGTGGCTGAGGCAGCAATGTTCCCACAGTCTTTTCCTTTAGAGGAAAATCAGTATCTTACAAGGATAAATTTGGATATCCAGGATTGTTTTCAATTTAATCGTTTGCTTTTGGAAGAATGATTCCAAAATGGGACAAGAATCAAAGGAAAATTATTTGTCATGTTGCATGACTTTTTGCTTTTATTTTTATTGACTTGGGATTACAGCTTGCACCCTTACCCCTTTTAGGGAAAAACAAAACTTGATATTCCAATGAATTACCAAAAGCCATATCAATTTTTCCTTATAAAAATGGCTTTTCAATAGATCACTATCCTTTATACTGCAGAGTGATTGCATGTATTAAGGTAGCAACTGACTTTTTTCCAGTCTTGAATTAGGAATAATTTGCATAGAGAAAATGGGCAGAAGAAAGTAATCCCCCAAAGAAATGAAAAATTAATTATCAGATCAACAACTATTTCTTAAGAAAACACAAACACATCTACCTTTGAAGGAAGCAAAACAAGACAGTATCTAAACACTGATCTGAAAGGTTTGAGTTTTTATTTGAGCAGGTTCTCAGATAAGAAGCTAGAAGTAATCAAGCTAGAAATCACTGCTACTCTATTTTTGTGTGTGTGTGCTATTATTACATAAGTTCATTTAGTTTAAGAAAAATGATCCTAAAAGTTATGTCTAGGGGTCTTTATTCTGTTGGTGTCATACTAAACAAAACAAGAACCCAGAAGCTACCACAATTCTGGCAAATGAAAATAATAAGTGCTTAGTGGAGACTGTTCAAATGTGCAATTATAAAACCACTTTAGTTGTTCTATGCCATCCTGAAGAGATGTGAACATTTCAGAAAAACATTTGCTATCAAAATCACCTAACACAGAATCAAATGTAATAATGACATTTTAGTGCTTCTCACACATTTGGGAAAAATATCAGAAATATTTGTTCTCTAGTTTATTTTCATCAACAATTTATATTATTGACATCATAAGGAAATGATGTCTTTAAATTTCAGTTAATACTCAAAATCTATTGCCTTCATTAAAAACAAGCACCGATATTTGAGCTACATGCTTGTTTGAGACGATTGATGCTGAAAACCTGTCTCTATTTGCTGTGTATTTTCTTCCCAAAATTGTAAGAAATGCGAGATGCACATAAATTCACCTGTGAACATTTTTTTAAATGTACTTGTTAGAAATTTCCAACTATTCTGATTCAGTAGACGGAATGTAAAAATTTGGCATCTATATTTTTCCAAGGTTTCACAAATGTATCAATATAAATTGTGTCCAAAAGTGCTGCTTAGATTGTTACATACCTAACAATGTGAATTCGGATTCAACTGATGTGAGCGAGGTCATTCTAACAAGTTTCTAGGTGATTCTAGCTTGGCTGGTTCTCAGAAAACACTTGGAGTTGCAAGACCCTAGGACGTACTATTCAAAGCTAATTACAGAAAATAGGAACCAGGTGACATTAAATCCAGGCATGAGCTATTTAGAATAACATCTAATTTTGCTCCTTATTCCTTACTAAACACCCATTATACACAATCAACATATAATTCAGAACTGTGTAGAAATAAGTTCAAGAAAGCATCTGTGTGGCATTGATTAGAAGATTAAATGAATTTTTACAAAAAATGTCATTGAGTCATGTGCTTTCTTATACAATGAGCATGTCAAAATAAAACCAATTTATGCAAGGTTAATTATTAATTTTTTGAAAAATAAATCACAATCTCCAATCTCCAACCCTGAGGAATGTTTGGTGCCCACAGGAGCCCAGAGCAGGCATTTCCTTTTGAGGTGCTGCATTTCTGAACTGCTCATGCAGCAAGCATTCTGTATTGAGGATGGAGATTTGCCTACAATTTGCTCTCCATTTGCAGTTTACCCAAAGTGTTAGAATTTACAGAACTGATGTCGATGTTATTTATCTTTAAGAAAATGAAGCTTCAAAAACTTAGTGGGTGCTCTTCCTAAAAGACTAATGAATCACAAGGCACTCTAAGTACTGTAGTTTCATGGACTTAGACTAATTATAAAATGATTTGATTGATACAAATCTTTGTACATCTTAAATAATTCAAATATCCTAGCATATATGTTTCAGGACCACATAGAATGATTCTTAGATTCATAATGCCTGCTGTGTTCTCTTATGTCCATATAAGAGGACCTTTTAAAATACTCTTTCTGGGTATAAAAAAGTCCCATTAATCCCTTTGATCACTGTAGAAAATGTTGTTCTTTCATCTTCTATAAGAATAGATGAACTGGGGAATTAGTCAAGATGGCGACCTGGTCAAAGCCAAGTCTCATCTCCTTCCCACAGAGCATCTAGGAAGCATCTATTTTACAAACACAAATGCTGAGGAAAAGTGGGTCCAGAAGTTAGAGATGGCAACAGCATCACCAACATAAAGGGTTTAGAGTTACACAGATTCAGGATTCCCAGTCGCAGATGGGAAAAAGGGTCACGATGGAGGGAGTGGAGCCTCAGGAAGAAAGGACCTGCAGAGATTTGTTCCAATCGCAGAGAGCCCACTGAGCAAGACTGGAACATGGAGCCAGGAACAAGGCAAGGATATCCACTCTTGCCACTGCTGTTTAACATCGTTCTGGAGGCTCAGTCAGAGCAATTAGTCAAGAAAAAGAAATAAAAGGAATATAAACTGTAAAGGAAGAAGTAAAACTAATTATTTGAAGATGACATGAACATATACACACACACACACACATACACACACACACACAAACACACACACCTTAAAAACTGTCACAAAACTACTAGGACTAATCAACAAATACAGTAAAGTGGCAGGCTCAAAATCAATGCAGAAAAATTCACTGCATTTTTATACACAATGTGCTAGAAGAAATGAAATAAACAAAATAAAACCATTTAAAATAGAAGTAAAAATGAATCAAATGTCTTGGCATATACTTAACAAAGGGGGTCAAATACCTGTGCAATGAAAACTATAACTCCTTCGTAAAGAAACAGAGGAGGATACAAACAGATGAAAAGCCATTCCCTGCTCATGACTAGGCAGAATCAATATTGTTAAAATGATCTTCTTACCCAAAGAAATGTACAGATTTAACGCAATAACCATTAAAATTCCATGGGCTTATTTTAAGGAAATAGAACAAAAAAATCTTAAAATTTTTATGGACCAGCAAAAGACCTCAAATAGCCAAAGCTACCATGAGAAAAAAGAACAAATCCAGAAGGATTGCATTCCCAGACACTGACCTATACTAAGTAATGATAGTGATCAAAACAATATAGTACTGAAATAGTAACAGAGGAACAGATCAGTACAATAGAAGTGAAACACCAGAAACTGGCTCACTGATAGAGGAGCCAAAAGCGTACAATGGAGGAAGGAAAGTCTCTCCAAAAGAGGGTGTTGGGATAATTGGACAGCCACTTGCAAAAGAATAAAGCTAGATCACTGTCTAACACCAGTAAAAAATTAACTCAAAATGGCCTAGAGACTTGGACATAAGACTGGAAACATAAAATTCTTGGAAGACAACATAGGAAAGGTATTCTATGGTATCAACCTTAGAGTGGCCTTTGGGAACTCAACTCTAGCATCAAGGAAAACAAAAACAACAACAACAACAACAAAAAAAAAACAATTGTGATTGTATCAAATTAAAAAACTTCACAGCAAAAGAAAATATCATCAAACAAAAAGACAACCTACTAACTTGGAGAAGATATTTGCATTCCATATTTTTGACAAGGGCTTAATAACCAATATACATAAAGAATTCATAAAATTCAGTAACAGGAAAACTGGCAATTCAATTAAAAAAAGGGTAGAGTTAAAGGAGAGACAGTTTTCTGAAAAGGATATACAGATGGCAAACAGGCATATGAAAAGATGTTCCTACTGGCTAGCTATCAGGGAAATGCAAATAGAAACAACAATGAGATATCACCTTACATCTGGGAGACTGTCTATTATCCTAAAGTCTGGAAACAACAAATGTTGGCAAGAATGTGGAGAAAAGGGAACACTTTTTTCACTGTTGGTGGGAGTGCAAATTAATGCTACTCTCATGGAAAACAGTATGGAGATTCTTCAAAAAGTTGAATATCGAAATCCCATATGATCCTGCCATGCTACTTCCGTTCATTTACCCAAAAGATTCACAGAGATTTATGCACTCTCATGTTTGCTGCAGCCCTCTTCACAATATCTAAGAACTGGAAACTACCTAAGTGCCCAATGTCAGATGAACAGATAAAGAGGATGTGGAATACTACACAGCCCTTAGATGAGATGAAATCCTGTCATTTGAATCAACATGGATGGATCTAGACAGGATTAGGCTAAGTGAAATAAGTCAAAAGATGAGAGATACCAGATGATCTCACTCATAAGTGAAATGTGAATAGACACAACAAAGGAACAGAGGAAATAAAACTAATCCTTGGGCACTTGAAATAGAACTGTGAACTGAAGTTACAATAGGGAATGGTATGGGGTGGAGGGAACAAGTGGTGGTTTGCCCCACCCACTAGGAAATGGTGAAGAACACTTGGTGATCTGGTGGAAGACAGGGTGTGTTGACATATATCTAACGAATGAAGAAACTGCACATATGGGGAACCTATACTTAAGAGTTCATTGTAAGTTGTAAAACTAAGTTACTGCAATAAAATATTAAAAGAATTTTTTAAAAAGAATATGAAGTGCTTTCATTATTAATAAGCTGATAGAGATACATTTTATTAAGAGGGCATTCTATAATAGTTGTTAACTCCCTATGAAGCAGCATTTTTTTTTTTTTTTAATTTTTTTCAAGGGAAAGGTGCAAAAAGGAATGAAGGCAAGCAGAGGCAAGCAGGTCAGAAGAAACATTTATTTATTTTATTTAAGTGTTCATCTTCATCCCAGGATGATCACTCCTTAGTCCCCTCCGGTCCCAGGATGTGAACCTAGGACCTTGGGGTGTGTATGAATTCTGCCCAACTGCTACTCCACTAGGGTTCACCAGCATATTTTTATTTTTATTCTCTCTCTCTCTCTTTTTTTTTTATTACCTTCACCCCTCAACATCAATCCTCACACATACACACACTAATTTTTGTCTTTTCTTGCTTCATGAAAAGACTGAAAACAGAAAGAAAGTTCCTACATACTATTTATCTTTTTTGTTTTTGTTTCCCAAAAGCTTATGGGTAGAGACGTGGTGAAAGAAACAGAAATTGATATTTTGAAATCTAGGTTGTGTGAGTTCTTGGGACCCAAGGTCCATGAAGAAAGCAGGGTTTTGAGGGGAGAAGCATCACTGGGCTAGTAGAAGCTAAAACCCAGGCATCTATGTTCCCCAGGAAGGCACAAAGGCTGGGACACAGGGAATTGCAAAGGTCTCCTGTGCTGCTGCCAAACTAGAGCAGTCAATCTTCATATTTTAGTCAATATAAAATTCGAGGAAGTGAAACCAAGTAATTGAGATTGAATTTCTTACCAGCCCAGAGATCTTGGGATTTGAAGATGTTTTAACTGCATTTAAATAAAATTAAGTAACACTGCTTGAACATTCTAGTTGTGACTGCAAAATCAAATATGCTGAACCTAAATATGTCCATTGTAGACATGAGATTATACTAGGGAAGTGGTGTCCATCCCTATTTATAACAGAACAAGCACAGTTATTTAAGTTGGTACTTCACAAATTTTTTTTAAAAAATGGTATGTTGAGAAAAATCAAACCCCTAAATAAAAAGAGAATTCGGATATACTTTACTTCAAGGTTAGAGTAGGCAAAACAATAAAAATTAAGAGAGCGTCAGTGTTTAGTGGAATTCATATAAATTGCATTTGCCTTGCAATAAAAATTAGTGAGAATCTCTAGAGTGACACACATAATTGCCTTCTGTCTACTTGGGTCTGAATTAATGCCTTTGCATTGTTTAAGTTTGACTGGTTATTTGTGTGAATCAAGTTTTTATTCCTTGATAATTTCAGCGATCAGTTGTTTTCTCTATAAAGATCCTCTACCAGAAAACATACAGATGGCCAACACATGCATTAAAAGATGTTATCTCTTGTAATTAAGGAAATGCAAATCAAAATAACAATGAGATATCACCTCATACCTGTGAGAATGGTTATTACCCAAAAGACTATAAATAGCAAATATTGGAGAGCCTAAGCAGAAAAGGGAACACTTTCACACTGTTAGTGGGAGTGTAAATTGGTACAATTTTATGGAAAGCAGTATGGAGATTCCTCAAAAAATTAAGAATGGAACTATCATATGACCCTTCCATCTCACTTCTGAGTATTTACTTCAAAGACACAAGAACACCGATTCACAGAAATATATGCACCTCCATGCTTATTGTACCGTTATTTATAATATCCAATCATTGGAAACTACCTAAGTGCCCATTGTCAAATGAATGGATACAGAAGATATTGAATATCTGATGGAATATTACACAGACCTAAAAAAGAAGAAATTCTGTTATTTGGGACAATATGGATGGAACTAGAAATGATTATGTTGAATAAAGTAAGTCAGAAGGAGAAAGACAAATCCAGATGATCTCACTCACATATGGAATATGAAGAAAGAAAGCAAATGAACAAACAAAACAAAAATCAATTCTTAGACACTGAAAATAGAACTAAAGTTACCAGTGGGGAAGGAAGTGCTGGAAAGGAGCAAGTGGTGGGGCTGTATCTACCAGACAGTGGTGGAGGACTTTTGGTAATTGAGTGGTAGAGGTGGTGTGTTGTATATTTGATCTGTGAGGAACCTGAATAGCAAGTTACTCATCCCTTTTCCATTATATGTTTTTCTTTTGAATTTGTATTGTAATGTGTGCATGAAGCTAAGAGCATAAATAAAACCCCAATTCCTATAAGCAATGGACTTGTCTTATTCTGTAAATCAGTTACCTCTATAAGTTTTTTTTTTTTTTCAAAAAGAGCCTCTTTGCTAAAAGATGTGCATTACTACTGCAAACATTTGCAACTACTTTTAAGAAAATGATCTACAACTGTTTACTCTATAATTCCAGAGGTTTTCTCCTTATGAACTTTAGAAATACCAGTCATCTACTGTATTTATTCAGGAGAGATGTCTAATAGCTTAGGTCTGTAGGACTCAAAGCTGTAATCTCCTTGTCCCACTATGGCAGAGGTAAGGAAATTTTACATTCTAGTTGATAGAAAGAATCAGATCTAGATTAGAATCCCAGGTGCAAAGCAATTATTTTGGTGAAAAAATAGAATGATCATATGGGCTATTCATTTGTCATAATTTTTTCTCTTTGAACCAAAATCACAAGGCTATCAAGTTACTCATCACTTTTCCATTATATGTTTTTCTTTTAAATTTGTATTTTAATGTGTGCATGAGGCTAAATGCATAGATAAAACCCCAATTCCTATAAGCAAAAACAAATTGAATATATATCACTGGCATAAACTCAACATTTAAACATGAAAAAAATTACTATCACTTCATAAAAATACTTTTCATAAACTACCCCATCTAGACTCAATTCAATAACATAGTCTAAATTCTTCTTCTTCAAGTAGTATAACTTTTTCTTAAAGCACACTGAACATTTAATTTGTTTCATTACATATGTATCTATTTAAAAACACTTTCCTATAAAGTGTCAGTAATTTCAAAAATGAAATCTTATTTCAGTCAGTCAGAGAAATCCTATTACCAAAAAAAGTCATGCATGAATGACAAACCATCTCAGGAAACAACTACTGAAACAACTACTATATAAATGTGAACAAAACATTCTACAGAGGTATTCTCACAAAAGTTCCAAGAATCCAACTCCTCTATATTCAATGAACTTCCTAAAAACAAAACAAAATGAAACAAAATTTTTATAAATCATGCAAAGCAAAATCTACTTGCTAAATGACAAAAATATTTGGGTATGCAGCATCTATTTATTTCAGTAAACTGATCTCTCAGAAGCAATGTGAACATTGCTAAGATTTTATTTAAGCCAACATCACTTTCTCCTGGTCCTTTTGAATTTGATGGCAACTCAAGCCTGTCAGGATGTGATTTTTTGCTTTATAACCCTTACCTCCAGATAAAGAATAACCTGACATGAAATCGCTGTTATCATTAGTTGACTTAGCTTTAAGTTAAAATTATTTACCCATTTTACTGACACTTATGTTATGCTATTGCATGCATGTCTGTATGTATATATATATAACAGTATATTAGTGTGTGTATGTACACAGACATACATAGAACACATTAACATCATGTATACATATATGTATCCCCTAACATATTATAATGCTACTATAATTTTTTAAAATCCAGATTAGACCTACATATTTTAGTAACATAGCAAAAATGTAATATATATAACAAAACACATACACACATATACACACACTGACACATAAAGGCTAGAATTAGATTTCATTATTATATCTTAGGATAATCTAAAGATTCATCTTTTTTTTCCTAAAGCTTTTTTTAGGTAATCACATTTCAAAAGAGGCAATAGCAAACAAACAAAATAGAAAAGAGAGAAAAGAAGAATGTTTACAGTACTTGTCCTAATTATAATAATACTGCACTTTGCAAGATTTAAATTGGTTGAAATAAAAAGACTGCTAAAAAAAATACTATTTTTGAATTCTAAAAAGATTTTATTATTTACCTAGGCTCTTCATATTAATTCTTCCTGAAAATTTAGAAGAATCCATGTGTAAAAATATATGAGCAGAAGCTCACGAAATAGCATAATTTGTATTACTTCTCTGGTTATTGCTCTTTTGCGATTTTCTAATTATTTTAGAATTTATCTTGTTAGTTCATATTTTCTGTGAAATATATCACTAAGATGTTCAACATTAACCTAGTTATAGACAAGCCTTTGAAATATTACAGATGTTTAATTATATTAATGTTCTCATTTATTTTTGTTTAGATTTACCGTCATATTTTGTTTTTCAAAAGACTAGGTCCTAGATCTTAAGATTTTCTGTAGATCTTCAATGTGAATATGTATTTTACCTTTTGCATTAATAGTTCCTTTCTCCAGGTTTCCTTACATTTTGCTGCTGGTATGAAAATGCTTTGAGGTCTTTTAATTATTTATTCTCATTCATGTGTGTTTAGTAACAGATACGCGCACTCACCTTCTGGAGGGGTTTTGGCCACTTGCTGTAAATTGTGATCGTTCGAGTCGCCAGCGTCCTTGCTTTCGGTGCTGCCAACACTATCCGGAAACTTTTTTCTTTCAAAAGTTGCTTAGAAACTATTTTCTTTAACTTTATGTTATTAGCATCCCTGTTTATCTATCTTGCCTTGTATTCTTTGAGCCTGTTTTAGTTTCAGCTCAGACTGCCTTCAGCTTTTAAAAATTTCTTTAATTATCTTTCCATTAGTACTTCTTCACTTTAGTTCTATTTCTCCTAATGAAATCTCTGTCTCATACATATATATATATATATATATACATAATCTCTATTATATATATATATATTGCTTCTCATCTTTTGTTTCATAATTTTTATCAGTTTCTCTTCATTTCGGCTCTTGGAGAATTTGTTGAACATGTCAAATTTTCAAGATTCAATTTGCTATAATAGACAAACTTTTCATCACTGCCTCTTTAATTGCTCTAAATTTGTCAATCATTTTCAATCTCCTTTAAATTATAGTTAAGTTACTTAGACAGGTCTCTTTACTACTGACCATATTGACCATATTAGTTACATAAATGTACTGTTTCTTAGAAGTTTTCAAAATTTACTCCTATTTCTTTTAGTAAGTTCTAAGTCTTCAGGGCTGTCCCCTTCCTTTGTACTTAGGTGCCTCCTAGGTTTTCTGTCTGCTCAGCCACAGCTGAAGAAATTCTCTTCTTCACAATTAGAAACTGATAGACAACTGTCAAAGACTGTGGGCCTCTCTGTTGAAACTTTTCTAATATAAAAACATATAAATATGAAAAGTTGAGATTTACTGTAATCGTTCTTCACTAGTTCAGAGGTACAGTGGCCTGGGGAGGAATAGGAAGTATCTGAAGCCAAAGACAGCAAGCAGTGGGCAGGAATTAGCTGGCAGAGGACCACCATTCTTTGCCTGGCACAGCTGCATTTGTTAGGAGTCAGCCAAAGAAGAGCCCCACTCCTTACCTAGTGGGCCAAGTACGCAGGGAGTAAATGCCACTTTGGGCATCTCTGTTTGCCATGACCTCCTGGAACCAATTGTGTTTCCCAGAAGCAGTAATAGGATCCATACTGTTCCACTGACTTTGGATGGAGGGAGAGACAAAGTGCTGGTGGCATACGTGGATTTAGATTGTTTCTATTTATTTTTTTTAATCTGCTTACAGTTTTTCACCTATAGGGGAGAATGTGTCAAATCAACCTTTTCTTTATTTCAATCCTGTTTATTCAAGCAACCTCAAATTCCTAAGTTTCTCATGTGAGAAAGTCACAGCTTCCTGAGTTATCAGAAATAATGAAAATTATTCCTTACTTTTGTATTCCATTGGTCATTTCAGTTTAAGTCATAAGATCATTAGTCATATGTGCTTAACTAATAATCATTAATGTAGACCATGCTTTGTTTTTGATACTAAAATGCCCTCTATTGACATTCAAAGATATATTTCTAGGCTTTCTGTTTTATTTCCACCTCCGGTAGTGAAGTTTCTGAAAACAGTGCTTTACAAGTGGGTCAATTTGTCCTTTGACATCTGGGAAAATGCTAGACTCATTTCAGTCCATGAATGGAAGAAAAGCCTATGCTACTCTCTTCACATTTTCCCAGTTTCTAGCTTCTTCCAAACAGCTGCAAAGAGAGTTTTGTTGAGCACTTCAGAAATCCCTTTAGTCATTTTGTCCATGAAAAACCTATTTCTCTCCATGGATTAACAATAATCCACTCCACTATAATACACAGAAAAAATTCTGTTTTAGTTTTTTTATTTTATTAAAATGTATACTATATTGGAGGTTTTGTTACAACAAAGGGAATGATTTAAATTTTATATTAAAAATATTGCTGAGAGATACTTCTTGATAGTAAAAAAAATAAAAATATGAAGGAATGAGTTAAATAGTCTCAGATAAAACCAAAAATCAAGGAAAAGGTAAGACATATGTATGTCATATGTAAGTAATAGATATATAAAGATATATATTTTAAGGAAAGGTATGGGCAGGTATGAAATTGAGCAGGCAGGAAGGAAGAAAGAGGAGGAAGTGTATTATTTATTTTATTTAATTGCTCATCTTTGTTGTTTCTCAGGCCTAGGTCTTGAACCAGGGAACGAGCTTTGTATGTGGACTAAGCCTGGTGAACTAAACCGCTAGGCCACCAGGGTGTGCCAACAACAATATTTCTAAGATGAATCATCAAATATATCTTCTTAGATGTGGTATATGTTCACAATGGAATACTACTCGGCTATGTTTTTTAAATGATTTAAAAATCCCACCATTTGTATTATGGAACATGGACTATGCTATAGTGAGATGTCAGAGAAGAAAGAAAAACATCATATAATTTCTCTCATATGTGAGAGATAATTTCTCTCATATGTGCAATCAAGCAAACAAATGAACCAAATCTAACAAAAATAAACTTTTAGTCTACAAGACAAAATGAATGGTTACTAGATGGGAAGGAGGAGGGGATGCACAAATTGGATAAAGGGGTAAATTATAAGGTGAATGATATACTGAAATGTTGGTGGTAAACAATATACTAGATACAGATATTGATTTACAATGATGCACACCTTAAATCGATATAATGCTGCTTTAATAAAATTAAATGTATTATACTATACATATATTCTTAGATTCTTATTTATATATTTCCCATTTGCTTCCAAAGAAAATATTTCCTTTAACTTATAGTATCCAACCCTTTACAAATATCTCAAGTGCCACAAAATTATTATACCTGAATATTGCTGTACAATTAAAAACAGGAGAGAAGCTCATGTAAATGCAACCAATAATACTAACAATTTTCATTTAACTTTGAGGTACTAATCTTGCATGGGTGGTGATTCACTCACAAAAATATCATAAATAAGCTCACTACTCTGCTCTGACACTTAAAAGTCTAGCCTCCATCTTTCTGCTCATGTATGATTTTGTTTTGCTTTTGTGATTTGGCTTTATATTACATTGATTCTTTGCCAAGGGAGCAGAAATTATCAGCTATGGGGAATTTAAGAGAGCTGGTCATTGTGCAAAATGCCCCTAAAATGGTATATGTCTAATATATTCTAATGATTGTAAGTTCATTAGAAAAGTTCAAGGCTTATACATTTTTGAAAGACCACAGATAAAGTGCCATTTCATCCATCACATCAAGGGCATATGTTTTTAGTATGACTTTATTGTTGATCTTAACTTGATTATCTGACAAAGCAAGTGTTTTGGGGTTTCTCCCCTTAAAGTTATCTCTCCCACCCTTTCCATGTTGCTCTCCTTTGAAAGAAATCACTCAATATTGCTAACGCGTAGGAAGTAGGGAATTAGCGTGCCCTGGTGGTCTAGCGAATCAAGCCACTGAATGTAGTCAACATACATCCCCAGGTTTGAGACCTGGGGCCAGGGAAACAGCCTAGATGAACAACTAAATAAAATAAAGTGCTTCTTCCTCCTCTCTCTTCCTGCCTGCTTCTGCTCTCCTTTCCTGCCTGCACCCTTCCTTTAAAAATTAATTAATTTGAAAAAATTCAAAACATTAAAATTAAAAGAAGCTGGGAATTATTCTCTTTCTTGAGAGAAGAATGTCTTCACAAATTATTTAGAATTCTTCTGCACAGGAGATATGTTTGTTTTCCCCCATTAATTGATATGGTCAATCATTTAGTTATATTTATATGGATTTGTGATTATTTTATATTTTGAATTATAATCCAATACAATTTTATGTCATTGCTCAAATTGTTCAATTTTGACCATTGGGAGTTCTTTCAATTTGTTCCTCTGTTCCTTTGATACACTCCTATCATTGGTATTTCTATTTGTTGTTTGTTTTTAGCATTTCCTTACTGTCTGGAACTATAAGGATCACCTCGTATGCTTTCTGTCATCTATTATTTTTTCAAGCAGTCTTGATTACTTTTACTGGAGAATGGTATTAGAAACTAACATCTGAGTGCTAGGTGTAAATTTACCTTTAAGTGGCAGTTGTATGATGTAATGGTGAGGAGGGAAGGGATGCACCGAAATGATTTCAAACAGAATGAGAATAAAGAGATTCATAGTTGGGTTCTATGATTCTCTGTGTCATCATGGTCTTATTACTTAGCTTCTCTGCCCCTTAGTTTTTCCTTATGTAGTAGTATTAATAATAGCAATACCTGTAGACGAGGGTTTCTCAGACTTGGCATTGTGACATATGTGCCAGATAATTGTTTGAGGAGCTGTCTTGAACATTATAGAACATTTTGCAGTATCACTATCCTCTACCCACTAGAGGCCAATAGCAATAGTCATGATCATAAAAATGACTCCAGACATTGTGAAATGTCCCCTGGGAAGCAAACTTGCTCCCAGTTGAGACTTACTACTGTAGAATATTAACTGTATCAGGCACTAAATGCTCCATATGCATTACTTCTTGAAAGCTCACTAAATTCACAAAATACTCCATGAAATTGGTATTTGACAGTGGGTAAAAGAAAAGTATAAAACTCATCCAAATCACCATAATTAATTAGATATCGTACTGAGCTTTGAAGTCAAAGTCTGATTTAGAAACCCCTGATCTTCACTGCACTATCACAGCTGCTTCTGTAAAAGATGTAACAGTCCTATCATCACAGAATTGTAATAAGAACTAAAAGAGGTATCATCTAAAAGAAGATCTCACATGATTCTTAGTACAGCAGAGACATTTGGTGAATACTAGTAGAATCTCTACCAGAATCCCTGTCTCCACAAGTTTGTGTTACTTATATCTCTTTCATTTAAGGAAGGGTGAAGCTAGGAATAAAGGCAAGGAGACAGGCAGGAAAAGAGAGGAAGAAGTACTTTGGTTTTATTTTGTTGCTCATCCTGGTTGTAGCTCAGGCTCCAGGTCATGAACTTGGTCTTCGGAAGGTAGGTGGGCTGTACTAGGCCAAAGGTGGAAGACTCATTCATTAGGCCATGGGGTATATACCACTACTTAAACATTTTTTCAGTGTTTACCCTTAGTTCTTCCTTCTACAACTCTCTTATCTTCTGCTTACAAACATGCACAGATCTTTTCAAACAGAAGAAAGACAATCTTACTCCAGGTTTTGCTTTCAAGTAATCAAACAAATATTTTTAATACCATATTCATGGTTATTTTCCCTACTTCATTATCCTTACATTTCATAATACTTTAACATCTTGATTCCATTTCTATCAGCGAACTCCTGTTGACTTAATCCAGGGTGAAAACACTAGAATTGAGCTTAAAGGACATGTATAATTCCACCACCTCTTTACACAGATGAGAAAACTAAACAAGAAATGTTTCACGACTTGTCCAAGAAACATAATTATTTTGCACCTAGTGTTTTCTACCAAAGTCTTTCATGCCCTTATCCATAGGTCTCTATTGATATGAATAGTTGTTGAATGCTTCTCCTTAAAATTTTCTCTTTTGGTTTTTGTGACATCTATTTGTTTTCCACTATGTCTCCAGCCTTTCCTTTATCATATGCTTATCTAATTTATTTTTTCTATGATTCTTTTTTTTTTTAAGAAAGGTGGCGGTAGGAATAAAGTTGTGTAGGCAGGCAAAAAGACAGAGGAGGAAAAAACATTTTATTTTATGTGTATTTAGTTAATAACATTGGTTTTCTCCCCCCTAACCCCCAATCCAAAGGTGAACTTGTGTCTTTGGGATATATGTGGATTGCACTTCCCCAGAGGTGGCTGACCTAAACACTACTCCACCAGAGCACCTATATGAATATTATTACTTAAATATCCTACAACTATGTTCTATTACTGAAGTATTTTTTAATAACCCCATTTTCTCTAAATGGAAAAATTAAATAATTCTTAACACTCCCATTTTTATCATTACTCTCATTAAATCTCTGTCATCTGTAGATGTTTAACAGTGAAAAATTTAATTTCACTCTAATTTGTTGCTCTAGTTTAATTTTTCTTTAATTATTTTCTGAAATTTATATAGTTCTATAGATAACCACCTACCTTAGTCTTTCCTTCTCCATAATCTTGAAAATCATGACAGGTTTTTTTAAAACATTTTTAGTATTTTATTGTAGTAACCTTGTTTTACAAATTGAAATAAACACATATGTGTAAGTTCCCCATATGTGCAGTTTCCTCATTCCTCACATATGTGTCAACACACCCTGCCCTCCACCAATTCACCAAGTGTTCTTCACCATCGTCTAGTTAGAGGGCCTCACAACCACTTGTTCACCCCTCCACCCCACCCCAATACCATTCCCAATTGGTAACCTCAGTTCTATTGTAAGTGCCTAAGGGTTGGTTTTGTTTCCTCTGTTCTTTTGTTTCGTCTATTCACATTCCACCTATGAGTGAGATCATCTAGTATCTATCTTTCATCTTTTGAGTTATTTCATTTAGCATAATCCCCTAGAGATCCATCCATGTTGATTCAAATGACAGAATTTTATCTTTTAAGGACTGTGTACTATTCCATTGTGTATATATACCACATTTTATCCATTCATCTGAGGCTAGGCACTTAGGTAGTTTCCAGGTCTTAGCTATTGTGAATAGGCCTACAATAAACATTAGGGTGCATAAATCTCTATGAATTATCATTTTTGTATCTTTTGGATAAATACCCAAAAGTGGCATGGTGGAATCATATGGGATTTCCATATTTAACTTTTTGAAGAATATTCATAATGTTTTTCATGATGGCGTCACCTATTTGCACTCCTGCCAACAGTGTAATAGTGTTTCCTTTTCTCCACACCCTTGACAACATTTGTTGTTTCCAGACTTTAGGATAATAGTCTCAGGAGTAAGGTGATAGCTCATTATTATTTTATTTGCATCTCCCTGATAGACAGTCAGTATATTCTCTTCAGGAAAAAAATGCCTCTCCAAATCCTCTTCCCACTTATGATTGAATTGCCTGTTTTTTCTGTTATTGAATTTTATGTATTCTTTGTATATTTTGGCTAGTAAGCCCTCGTGAGAAATATGGAACACAACTGTCTTCTCCCTGTTGGCTGTCTTTTTGTTTGGGTGATGTTTTCTTTCACAGTAAAGAGGCTTTTTCATTTGATGAAGTCCCAATTGTTTATTTTTACTTTCGTTTCCGTTGATGCTGGAGTTGAGTCCCCAAAGGCCTCTTCCCAAAGGCTGATGCATGGAATGTCTGTTCTATGTCGTCTTCCAAGACTTCTGTGGTTTCCATTCTTATATCCAAGTCTGTAGCCCATTTTGAGTTAATTTTTGTGACTGGTAGAGAATGGTCTACGTTCTTTTGCAAGTGGCTGTCCAGTCATCCCAACACCATTTATTGAAGAGATGTTCCTTTCTCCATCATATGCTTTTGACACTTTGGTCATACATTAACTGTATATGAGTGAGTCAGTTTCTGATTATTCAGTTCTATTCCACTGATCTATGCTTCTGTTATTGTTCAAGCACTGTACCATTTTGATCACTATCACTTCGTTGTATATAGCTCAATGTCTGGGAGTACAATTCCTCTGGATTTCTTCTTTTTTCCTCATAATTGCTTTAGCTATTCAGGTGTTTTGTTGTTCCATACAAATTTTAAGATTTTTTGTTCTATTTCCTTGAAGTAAGCCCATGAGATTTTAATGGGTATTGCATTAAATCTATATGTTGCTTTAGGTAAGATGATCATTTTTAACAATGTTGATACTTCTCAGCCATAAGCAGGTTATGTCTTTCCATCTCTTTATATCCTCTATTTCTTTTAAGAAGAATTTGTAGTCTCATTGTACAGGTCTTTCACCTCCTTTTTCAGATATATTCCAGGATATTTGATTCTTTTGAACCTCTTTTTAAATAGTTTGGTTTCCTTGATTTTGTTTTGTTCTAGCATGCTTTTGCATATTAAAATGCAACAGATTTTCGTTCATTTATTCTGTAGCCTGTCAATTTACTGTATTCATTGATCAGTTCTAGTAGTTTTTTGACAGAGTTTTTAGAGTTTTCAATATATTTAATCATCTGCAAATAATGATAGTTTTATTCCCTCTTTTCCAATTTGGATTCCTTTCAATAGTTTTACTGCCTAATGGATCTGGCTAAGACCTCCAGTCTGATGTTAAATAGCAGCGGTGAGAGTGGACAGTGTTACCTTGTTCCTAATCTTAGAGGAAATGCTTTCAATTTTTTGCCATTGACTATCCTACTGGCTGTGTACTTATATATATGGTCTTTATTATGTTGAAGTATGTGCTTTCTATCCTCATTTATGTAGGGTATTTTTCACAAATTGGTGTTGGATCTTATCTAAAGCTTTCTCTGCATCTGTTGATATGATCATGTGATTTTTTCGACTTGCTCTTGTTGGAATGGTGTGTTACATTAATAGATATACACAAGTTGAGTAATAAATCCCACTTGGTCATGACAGATTATGTTTTTGATGCATTGTTGCATTCAATTTGTTAATATTTAGTTGAGAATTTTTGCACCCATGTTCATTAGATATATTGGTTTGTAATTTTTCTCTCCTGGTGACATCTCTATCAGCAGTTGGTACAAGTGTGATGTTAGCCTCACAGTGTTTGGAAATGTTCCCTGTTACTCAATATTTTGGAAGAGTTTGAAAACAGGTATTAATTCTTCTCTAAAGATTTGGCAAAATTCTTTAGAAAAGCCACCCAGTTTTGGGCTTGTATTTTTAGTGAGACTTTTGATTGCCTTTTCAATTTCCTTGTTTGTGATTGTTCTTTTCAGGTTTTCCAGTTCTTCAAGGTTCAGTCTTGGTAGAATGCATTTTTCTAAAACTCTGTCTATGTCTTTGAGGTTGCACTTTGTTGGCATAGAATTGCTCATAGTAGTTTCTTATGATGTCTTGTATTTTTGAGGTATTTGTTGTAGCTCCTCCTCTTTCACTTCTGATTCTAGTTATAAGGGTTCTCTCTATTTTTCTTTGTGAATCTAGTCAACGGTTTGTCAATTTTGCTTAATTTTTCAAAGAACCAACTTTTTGTTTCATTGATCTTCTGGATTGTCTTTTCGTTTTCTATTTCATTTCTCAGATTTTGATTATTTCTTTCTCCTACTTATTTTTGTATTTAATTGTTCTTTTTTCTCCAGTCGTTTTAAGGGTAGAGTTAGATTATTTATTTGTAATTTTTCTTGTTTCTTAAGGTAGGCCTGGATCTCAGTGGACTTCCTTCTTAGAACTGCTTTTGCTACATCCCATAGATTCTGGTAACTCCTGTCTTCATTCTCATAGGTCTCTATGTCTTTTTTAAGTTCCTGTTTGTTTTCCTCTCTTACCCAAACGTCATTCAGAAGTCTATTGTTTAGTCTCCAATCATTTGGGGTCTTCCAGCATTCCTTTTGATTTGTACTTTTAAGCCATTGTAGTCAGAGAAGATGCTTGGTTGATTTCAATCTTTGTAAATTTGCTAGACATGTTTTGTGTCCCAGCATATGATCTATCCTTGAGAATGTTCCATGTGCACTTGAGAAGTAAGTGAAATCTGTAGTCATTGGAAACTGAAAAATAATTGGTGAATATCTATTAGCCCTAACTCTTCCAAATTGTCATTTAAAGCTGTTGTTTCCCTGAAATTTTCTTTCTGATTGATCGGTGCATTGTTGTAAGTGGAGGTGTTGAAGTCTACTATTATTATTATGTATCTTGTCAGATCTAATAATACTTGCTTAAAATACTTTTGATGCTTCTTCATTTGGTGCATCTATATTAATAAGCATTATGCCTTCTTGTTGGTTTGGCCCCTTAGTCATTATATAATATCCAACTCTGTCTTTCGTTATTCTTTTTAGTTGAAAGTCTGTTTTATCACATATAAGGATGGCTGTTTATGCTTTTTTTGCTTGTTTTTTGACAAAAGGCAAAGAAAGTCTCAAAGTAAATGGTGGGAAGATTTAACTTTAGAAGCACAATCCTCATAATGTGATAGCCATGCTCGCAAAATCGATTATAGTAACAAATATCTACCTGCAGCTATTGAGTCCTTTATGTAGTTTGCGTAAGGGAGACTGAAGACGAACCATTTATACCCAGTATTTTGTTTGAGCCCTAGGTCAATAGAAAATCACTACATTAAAAATAATACATTAGCAACAACAGCCCCAGCAACCTGGAATCTATATCCTAGATGCCAGATCTCTATATTTCCTGCAAAGAATTTAGGACGTCTTTGAACTCTTTGAAAGAATTGAAAGTGTCCTGTTTTCTAGAAAATACAAGACCCCTGCCCAAGCTATGTAAGAAACTGGGAAAGCATCCTGTGTCTCAGATTCCTAGATGTGAGCCCCTTAGAAACAAAAATATGCTGTCTCCCAAAAGCTGAATGAGAAACTAGTAGGCACCCTGCATCCCACCCACTTGCCACCCTCACCCAGCCTTCTATAAACCTCAATCCCTAACAATCCAGTGCCAATTTACCTCCTATAATTGGACCCATGTCCTCCCTTGGAGAGTGAATAAATCTTTCTATTGCTTGCTACTCATGGTGAATTCTTCCACCTCCACACTCGGGCCATCATATAGCCACCTTACAGATAGTACATAGAATGATCTGGTAGTATAAAATAGGCACTGGACTTCTGTTATGCAGGTGATCATGTTCTGGCAGAGTAATGCCCTGACTAGTGAATAGTCTGAGTATATCACAAGTACTCACATGCAGCAAGGACATGGCCTTTATTATACTCATGACGAGGGGTTCCAATGGCAGCTAGTCAGACATTTCTTTCCCTGATGGCTGATCAGGCATACTTTTATCTCCCAATGGCAGCGAGTTGGGTAAATTACTGGAAAGTAACTGCACTGTCATCAAGGGGACTCTTTTAAAAGAGATATCAGCAGAGGTAGAAATGGGCAGAAACAGCCAAGCGGGCAAGAACAAAGAATAGCTGAGTAGGTAAAGGATCAAAATTCCAGGGAAGGACATCTGACATCACACTGCAAACACTTAAACTTGACTCTTTGGTTTATAGGTATACTGCTCTAGTACTTCTAATTATGAAAAACTGGAAAATCATCAAATATCCAAATATAAGCAAATAGAAAAATTAAGATCTGAATAGAATATATAATATTAGATAGCAAAAAGTTATTTTGTAAATTATATTTAATAACATTTGAAAATGCTTCCAATATAGTAATAAAATATCAGGAATTATTATTATATAATTATATTTAAATTTTTATATATTAAATAATGTATATGGACCTATAGGCATATTAAATAGAGAGGTAGGAAATACATCAAATATTATGTGACCATTTCTGAGTGGTAAGATTACCGACAGTGTGCACTTTGGTGGCTCAGGCACTAAGCCAACAGCTGCGCGGCATAGACCATATAAAGTCCAAAGACAAGGTCAGAAAGAACAACCAAGGTCAGAAATAAACAAATAAAAGTGCCTTCTCCTCTCCCTTCCTTTTCCTTAAAAAAAAAAAATGACTAAGCATTGTTGTTTTCTTTGTATTACTCAATCTCATTATAATTCCTACAAAGAATATTATTACTTTTATAAAAATGTTCTCTTGCCCACAAATCTAGATAGGGCAGTTGAATATTAATCATACTACTAGGATTTAAAAGTAATTTCACATAGTATCATTCATTCCAATTTGCAATTTTGAAGTTGAGGATAGTGAATCCTACAGTTAATATGCCATATTCATGCCAACCTCTGTGTGGTATAGTTCCTTAGAATATTTATCAATGTTATTTGTTTCCTAGAATAAATTATGCAAGCCCTTGAGAGCAGTGATAGCTCTATTACATTTCTCACATCACCTAGTGCAAAGTCTTCACACAACAGCAACGATAACATGCTAAATACATGATTTCATTTAATCTTCACCATTGTCTTAAGAGTTGTTTGATGCCATTTCTATATGGTCCTCCTTTTTACAGATGAGGAAGACGAGACTTTGAGAGATAAGTAATTCATTCAAAATTACACACAGAATAAGTAGCGATGCCAGGATTTGAGTTTAAGCAGTCTGGTTCCAGAGCCTGCTCTGAACAAAGAAAAGACAATCAGCGTATTGGTTCTGGGATGGTATCTATCATGTTCATTTCGTCTCTTTGCTCTCTACATCCTATAAAATCTGACTCTTAAAGTCTTTGTTTCTCAAGTCCCCTTGTCAACTGGCTTCCTTGGGTTTGGTTGATGAGAGGCACTTGTGGGACACTGGAGGACAAGCTAGGGAGGAGGGGAGAGAGACAAAGACTGACCCCCTCTTCTGACTGCAGCACCTCCACTTAGACCTCCAGCTCCCACTGGACTGTCCCTTCATGGTTCCTGCCTCTGTTGTGTGGCCCTGCCTCCTCCTAACCTTCTTTTCCCCTCTAGCCAGGGGTTCCAACAACTTCTGCCTCACTGACCTGTTGAGCTTCCCAGTCCTAATCTTTTTAAGCCGTTAAATGTTCCAGTTAAAATGTTTGCAAAAGAATGCTTACTGGACTTTATTTTTAATTATCAGAGCTTCAATGAATTTCTCAATACAATGATTTTGATTGATATTTAAAAAGTATTTATATTTATGTTCCAAACAGTACAGACCATTACAAACAAAGCAAAGTGCTTAGTGTGAGAAATGTGTTACATTCCAAGTATAAGTGGTACTATATCAGAATCACTTGCAGACATTTTAAAAATTGCGCCAGCCAGAGGCCATCACTGTGTCTCTCTTAGAACCCTAACCTCATATGTTTGTTTATTGCAAGTGCCTTCCACAAACCTATGTTAACTGCTATAGGTCCAAATTTTAGAACAATGTCTAGCATATAACAGGAACCATTAAATATTATGTTGCTGTTGGTTGTTTTAATTATTTCATTTATTATTTTCAGAGGATTTTCATTATAACAATTGTAACAGAATTGCAAATTGAGTAATCATTTTTTGATTCTTTTTACAATTAATGCTTAAAACTCTTTGAAAATTCTCTTTTTTTGAAGACGGAACATCAGACACCTGTGGAAGAATTCATCTCTAGTCAACAGTTATTAGAGCATGTATTACTTCAGAGAGTTGTTAAGAAAACCTGGAGATCTTCAAATGTTCAGAGGACAGAAAGGCCTTTCTAAAATCACTTAAAAACAAACGGGTCAAAACTGTGTCACAGAAACTCAGAATTCTAGCTCCTCACTCTCATGCTTTCCAGATAAGGATCAGGAAACTTTTTGAAACAATTTAGATTTGGCAGAAATAATGTGTGAGTTTATCACTTAATATCATTTCATCAAGTCTGAAATGCGGATAGAAATAGCTACCTAATCTATATCACAGAATTGAAAAAGATAGAATAATATAAAAATAATCTATGTGAAAAATAACAGTTTATGAACTATGGAGTTCCCTGTTATTATCAGGGTAGAAGAAACTATAAGGTCAAAACATTGTAAGAGGGGAAAAAATGTAATATATTACAACTACTTCAATTAATAAACACTTCAATAAATTTAGATCATCACATGGCTCACTCTGGTAAATATAGTTAAAGTATTTCCAAGCCAAAATCGCTCTCAAAAAATCTATGTTGTTGTAAAACTAAAATTTTTTGCCTGCTCTCAGTATTTCAAATGGTGATTCCCACGACAAGAACAATAGAATTTTAAAAAAAAGAACTTGCTCTCTCATTAATATCTGCTTTGTATTTCATACTGGAAATTAATACTGGGATTTAATTAAAACTGTCAACGAATACAAAGACTGGATGATTACTGCCCATCAGTAGGGAAGAAGGAACCAAGGAACCAAAGTTGTAAGCTTTGCAATATTTAGACAGCCAAAAAAAAGCAAGAAAATCAAACTATGAGGTATTGAGAGCTCACACCATCCAGGCATAAGCTGCAAATGATCCATCCCCAACATGAAATCAAACCAACTGCAAAACCTTTCTTGCCTTCCTCCCAACCAGACATAGGGCATGGTTCTTTCCCTGCATCAAACGGCTGCATCAGAGAAAGACTCCTTAATTAGTTTCATCTGTGCTTATCATAAGCAATATTTTTAAAAGGGATCTCTTAAGTGACCTTTTCTTTTCCTCACTACCGATTTGCTATGGTTTGTTTTTCAATCGTAGCTATGCGCTTAATCCAGGCGGAGCCTAGGCCTTCCTGTCTGACAGTCTGGGGCTCAGGTACTGACACTGTGGCATTCTAGCTGTGAGGTCTACAGGAGGTACTTTTGTACTCCGGAGTGAGTATAGACCCTGGATACTCCCAGAAAAGGTCGGCATTGTCACTTCAGAGTTCTCTTTTCTCACGGTAGCCCAGCAACCAAACTGAATCTCTTTGATGGAGGGCGTTCCTACTAGAAAACAGCTTTATGAAAAGTGTCAGGGTCATCTTTAGAAACCCAAGGAAAACAAAACAAAACCCCCCAAAAAAGCCTGCCACCAAGAAGGCAAAGGAAAAAGAAAAGGGAAAAAAAAAAAAAAAAAAACCCAAAAAACCAAAACAACAAAACCTCACACAACTCAATTATTCAGCCGCACACAACTGCGCCTGTCAGGTCTTCGTAACAACACTCACTTGAATTTAATTAAGTTTGTCCCAGTAGCCTGTGAACTGCTCCTGCCAGACCTGCTGGAAAGGGATGAAAAGCCTGAAGGCAGACCCTGTGAGGCCATTGTTGATAAGGAAAGACACAGCATTCTGAAGTTAGGTAAATTCCCATCCCCTTCATATAAAGTGCCCTGGGGGATAACCTTTTGAAAGGAGCATTGGAAGTTGGGTGGCCTAACAGCAAAGACAAATGAGAACTTTTCCCACCAGCAACATGTCCACCCCTCTGGAAGTCTTATGCTCAAGTGTAAAATGCCTGATCTCTGTAACTTTGAAGTCAAGCAATTAGATTCAAGGGCCAGCTCTGCCACTTACTAGCTCTGTTTCTTGCACAAGTCAACTAACCTGCTGAGTCTCAGTTTCCTCACTGGAAAGTCAAAATGACCTGGATGATTGATCAAGATCAAATGTGATAATATTAGTAAAATGCCAACACTATTATCTCTCAGTCACATGGCTCATTTTCTGTCTCAGCTGTTCCCAATTATAATTTATTTCCCAAACGTAGTAATATGCCAGAGAACCTTCAAAAGCTAATGCTAGTAGCACAAGCCTTTTGTCTCATAAAACTACCTGTCTTCTTCCACATACCTTTTCCCCTGCTGTATTTGTGCACACATTTTTCTCATCACTGAAATATCTGTTCCACTTATTTTTCAATTTCTTATTCCACTTTTCCCCAAAGCTTTTGTCTTAACTCTTGCAGGCAGTTAGCCTTTACAGCAGAACCCCTGGGTTCCCTTACACTTTGTACTTTTCTCGTGGAAAGTCTTCTAACTATCAAATTGACCTATTTTGAAGATATGTACACCCCCATGTTTATTGCAGCATTATTTGCAATAGCTTAGAAATGGAAAAATCTAAGTGCCCCTGGAGAGATGAATAAATAGAAAAGATGTGGTATGGAATACTGTATATCTATAACAAGATGAAACCCTACCATTTGCGACAATGTGGATGAAACATGAGGGGATTATACTAAATGAACTAAGTCAAGAGAAATACAAACATCAGGGATCTCACTCACATGTCGAGTATAGAGAAACAACGTGAATGGACAGACAAAATAGTCTGAATTCTATATGAAAGCTTGATTGTGTCCTCTTCTTCAACACCCGAAGAAGCTTTTTGCAGTGACACCCGCCAAAAGCCAATTCTGCTGAACACTGTGTCACACAGGTTGACACTTGGTACCCCCACTGACCACTGTCCTCGGGACCACAGAGGCTCCAGAACTCTATTAACACGCGAGTCAGTGCTCACAATCAGAAAGCTGCCTTAACTACCAAAAATCCACATGGCTATCCTCTTAGAGCTTAACATAGTATCATAGATGAACCTCTGATGCATCTAGAAACAACTATCACCTCAAGTGATGGCTGAGCCCAGTCTAGATGGCTTCTGAATCTGAAAACAAAGGAAATTCCAGTGCATCACTATGCCTTTTTAAGTGCTTTTACTTTATTTCCTAACAATCCCTTAAGAGATATTTGGTTCATTTACTTGTTTCTTTTTAATTAGACCCTTTGTATCTTCTTGCCTTCTTATTCATACACATACCTCAAAACTAAATTTATGTGCTTTAATGTAATGTTATTTCATTGCCAGGTTATTTATACATGTATCACTTATTTTAGCATATTGAAACATTATTAAATATCTCACTGTTCTTTTAAAACTCACAGTATTTATAATGAAATTGTTTGTGTCCTGGTAATAAATGAAAAAATTCTGCTTATTGCACATATTTTTTAAAAGATTAATAACCATAGAGCACAGGATTTCTAAATGCTTTATCATCAGGAGATGGAGGGAAGGAAATGGAAAATTTTATGTTATGTAAGAGAAACTCTGGATAGTATTTTACTTGTATTATCAAATTTAACTTATAAAACACACTTTAAAGTATATTATCATCATTGTTTTTATGGATGTGGAAATTATTGATGCTTAGAAACATTAACTAGTAATTATTCAGGGATATATATATGGATATATCCTTGAGAGAGAGGAAGACAAAGAGGGAAGAAAGTCATAGTATGAGCTGATATCTGTTTGGTTGAATTTTTCAAATCTATGACAAATATTTTTCCATTTTTCATAAGTCTATGGTGACATACCTATTGTGTTCAGTACTTCTGTCTGAGAATGAAAAAAATTTCATTGTTGTAGAAAAAGAAGCCATCAGAGCTCTGGATTTTGTAGTGCCCTAAATGCTATTTAGTCTGACTGTGCACTTATTCTTGGAGTTAACTACTCAAATACCAGAACATCACTAAAATAATTAGTTGTTAATAATTTTTACAATAAAATTGATAAATTTCATAATTAAAATATTTTAAAATGTGAATAATTATAACAGCTAAGCTTTGGGTTATTGTGGGAATGAATCAATCTGATACATGCAAAATGTATGGCATAGCATAAGAAGCATTAAATAAACATTAGTTGTTATTACCATCACATTATTATTACTGTCAATCTGTTGCCAACAAAATTGTTATTTTATTTAACAATAAGCCTTGTTCAATTTCCTTTCTCTCTCTGTATATATATACATATATACACACATGCATGTATCTCTCCCCCCTCTCTCTCTATATGTATGTATGTATGTATATATATATATATACATATATATATGTATATATATATATATATATATACACATATACCATGCCATTCTGGACCTGAATCAAAGCTATTAAAAACTCCTTTCTGTAGGCTGCCTAATTTTCTTAATTAATTTGTCAATAGGTATCTTAGTACATGAGGAAAAAGATGGTTGTAAAGTAAACTCCAAGTGATGAACCCCTCCTCACTTCTGCTCTGCCCAGAAAAGCTCTAATAAGGATGAGCAGAGAGAGCTTAGAGCTAAAGGGACCAGAATTAGGGACAGAGCATCCAGAAGAACCAATATTCCACAACTCTCACTTGTAGTATTTTATTCCTTTGTAGAAGTTTTACATTTTAGGGAACAGAAGTAAATATCTGTTCATCTCTGTTGTTGCTGTAATGATAAATACATTTGTTTTCTATGTGTATTTTTTCCCCGAGAAGCAAATCTATAGGTGTGAAAACATTTCTGAATTTCAAAATATGATTTGAAGTGTAAAAGAGCAAGTATCACACTTCAATGCATAGCCAGTATAAACTAGGAGCAAAGAACACAATCCCAGCAATATTCCCTAACATATGCCTTTTCCTTTTTTGAAAAATGCAGTTTTAATTCTCACTAAGCTATTTTTGACATATCTTCAGAGCTACATTGGTCAATGCTCTTCAAGGAGAAATCCAAGAAACAGGATCAATGAGTTTCACTCAACAAATTAAAAATAGAAGTATAGAGATATCCTGAAGACATAGATGTTAAAACTATTTCCTCTACAAAAGACTTCAATAATACATTTGCTAGTTATAATTAATCATAATTTTAATGATCTCTGGTGGAGAGGAATGCACCAAATACATGACAGCTGTGGAGATAGCTGTCAAATATATATATTCTAATACTAAAAATTTTGAGGTGGCCAGAAAGGCTGAAAAAAGCATTAAGTGGTTTGAAATTTGTCATTCTGGGATTATGTATATTTGTATGTGAGTAGATATTTTAAATAATTTCTATAGCTGATAACCTATTTGAATTTTGTGGGCTTAAATGAAAATTGATATATTCATTGTATGAGTTTTATGAAAAATTCACACAAGTAATGAGAAGGATCAATTATGGTACAAAAGCTACTGAACTGTAGATTTATCAAATCTAAAGAAATACAATTTTAAACAAAGGAAAGCAAGGCTTAAAGTTCACTGAAATTTTTTCCCTTCCCACCTAAACTCTGCAGCTACTGTTGTGTGTGCTAGCCTGAAGTTATTTTCCTCTAATCCTACACATATTGCAACATTTCTCAGAGGGTGAAATCTTGCCCCAGATGCCTAAGCACTGCAGTGAAATCACCAAGATACCTGGTTGTTGCCTTCCAGGAGCAGAATACGGCTCAAGAAACCCCTGGGTAGTTGTATTTTCCCTTTTCACTATGAGGTAAATTTGCTAGAAGTTTTTAACAAAGAAAACGGCCCTTGGTTCATCTTGTTCATGTTTCCCTTTTTGTGTGTCTCATCCCTCCCACAGTAAGATGACATCTTAAGCAACTAGATTTAATATGTCAGGTCACTCTGATTTTCTCAGTGTCTGCTGAGTTTTTCTAGCAAATCATCTCCTTAGACTTAATTTTGAATAATAAAGGCACACAATATGAATGACTCCATGTGTTACTAATCTATTCTCTTTTAGAGAACAAACTCCATCACTATATACAATATTTTACTATTGTCCTGACAATGACCAAATATAACTTACTTTGAGACACTTATTCAATCTGTATTCTACATTACACTGAAAATAAATTACTTTATCGAAAACAAAATCAATTATCTGAAAATTTAATTACCATCCTTTCAGTTTAACAACAAACTATAGATGTGAACTCAAGAAAATAAACAAAAAATATACTATTAAAATTACAAAATTGTGTTAAGCAATAGCCAATAAATTTGATTATAAAAGAGCAAGTATACAATCAAATCTTATTAATTATAATTTTTAATTGAATTTTATATAACATTTGGATATTACTACATATGTTATCATAAATGAGATATTAAATAATATATAAACAAACAAAAGAATAACCAAAGAAAATCACAATAAAATATATCTAAGTAACATGACTAGTAAGAAAACAATGAAAAAAATAGATGATTGTAACTTCAGTAGCACAATTACTAAGAAAGAAAAAAAGCACTGATGGTGAATTGGAAAAATAAAAAGGATTATACAGTCAAAAGTGACATTTAAAAGTAACATCTCTAAGAAAGTTACCAAATGTCAAAATTAGGATTTACAACTTCAATATTAAAAACCTAATAAAATAAAAATGTGCAAGTCAGAAAAATTACAAAGACCCAAAGGATGAAACAGATTTATCTAGGCCTGGAAATAATCAGCATGTAGGTAAATTATAATTGAAAATCCAATTCAACTCAAGATCTTACCAGTTTTCTGATATTTCCTAAAGTTGAAAGCGTTGTGACAGATGCATGAAAGAGAAGGAGGGATTTTAGAATGATTTGTTGAGTCAATATACTACTGAGCTACTTAGTCTTGTGTATGAGATTCACCTAGGTGTTTATTAAAAATGCAAAAATTGTAGTCTTATCTACTTTATAGAAGCAGAAGAAATAAGTCGGTAGAGAATGAGCAACTTCGTGAAGCACATCAAAATAATTTCTGTCTGTTAAAGTCTGAGTATCTTCTAAGGCTTTAATTGTAAAGACAGAAGCAACACTGCATCATTGTAGAAGAAGAAAAAAGATCACAGATAAAAAAATCCTTTAATTAATTCTTTAATTAAATATTCAGGTTTATAAGGTAGAGACTGGATTATCATAAGCTCAGAAAAGTTGTGATAAAGTAAATTTATATCTTGATTAGAAATTAATGAAAATATGTTAAGCTGTTTTAATAAAATATTTTAACTACTAATTTTAATAAATAAATTTCCCATCTACTCCTGCCTCCTCCCCCAAAAATTCATCATGAACACTATTGCTAAAACATGTTCTACTTCCTTGAAGAGATAAATAAATGAAAGATCTCTATCACTGATAAAAATGCTAGATTATGAAAGATATAGACCAGCTGAGATAAAGGCTTAGAAACTCAAGATAACTGTCCAGGGGAAATAAAGAAGTATTTTACTTAATCTCCAAAGGGAAGCTAAAACTAGATTGAGAATGATAACTAAAAACATTTAAGAAATGTATATTGCGACATCAACAGCATGGTTATGTGCAAAAATATCCCCCCACTGTAAAACTGACTAAATAATAACAAAAAAAAATTTAAGTAACATTCTGAATCACAAAAGTAAAAGAAAAAAATGAAAGGAAAAGAAAACTAAACTAATCAAACAACAAAAAAAAACCCAAAAACAAACGAATCATAAACTAAAACCAGGATAGTAAACGAAAGTGGAAAATTGGGGTAGAGGTAAATTATAATACCAGGAGCATATATCATTGGAAACTAATTTCTGCAAATGGAGGAAGAATAAACAAAGTTTATTGTCTGCTGAAACAGGGTAATTAAACGGAAACTCCTACACAAAACTGTCACAGACAAATAGGCTATTGATTCTGTAAAAATGTTGACAGAGAAATATTGGTCTACTAGAGCAGAGAACTAAAAGACAATCTGGAACTCTATGTGCAAAAAAATAATAAGTCTTCTCTGAGAATTATGTTACAAAACTGCTCTTACACAAGTCTAGAATTCAAATTTACATTATCCATGCATTAATGGAAAATCCAAGCTGGGAAATTAAATTGATCTGATCCCAGAATGAAAAGTGCTCTGGCAACATTTGAAAATAAAAGAACAGATTTTCCAGAACTATTGAAAAATTCAAATCTGATTAGCAGAATCATAAGGATTACCTTCCTAAATCATGAAAACACATCCACACATAAGCTGCCACAGTGAAGTTGTAAAACATCAAAGACAAAGAAAAATTCTTAAGATCAGCTAGAGAGAAAAGTCAAATTACCCACAAAGATATGCCTGACAGAACTTACATCATCCCCTAATGGGTCACCTCTTTGTCTAATCTCCTCTTCTTTGTTTAGGCTGGGAATTCAACTTACTTCTAGCTAATAGAACATGACAAAGGTGATGGCATGGTCACTCTCTTGATTAGGTTTGATTACATGAGAGTCTGTCTTAGCCGACTGGAGACAGTCCTTGCTGACTTTGAAGAAGCAAACTTTCATATGTGATTGGGTCTCTGAAAGATCACATCAAAATAATTACAGGGACTTCTGAGCCAAAAGCAGCCTCTGGCTGATAGATAAGAAAATGATGACCTCAGCTCTACAACCACAGGAAACAGACATCAGTCAATAACCACACAGCTGAAAAAGGGCCCCAAACTCTGGAAAGGAATGCAGCCCAGTTCACACCTTGGTTGCACCTTTGAGAGATTTCCAGTTGAGCTAGGCTTGGACTTCTGATAAACAGAAACTGAGATAGCAAATATCTCTTGTTTTAAGCCACTATTTGTAGCTTGTTATATAATAATAGAAAACTGTTGCATATTTAGGTACCAGGAGTGGAGTTCAAACCCACACAGACATAGTCTAGAAACTCCGAGACATAACTAAAGTAGTCTCAAAGAAATCCATAGCCTTCAAACCATGTAGCAATATAAAGAGGAAAAAATATAGGTAAACAATGAATTAGAAAACAGAGAACAAAAAGCTGACTCTTGAAAATGACAAGATTTCTTGAAAATGATAGTACCCTGAGAGAGGGAGACGGAGAAAAAGGCAAAAACATAAAATAAGAAATGAAAGGACAATATTCATTAAAACATAAGAATTTACAGATATTTTCAGATTCTATTGCATAGCTGTGCAAATAAGTTTTCTTAAATAGATGAAATGTGTAGCTTCTTAAGAAGATATAATTTATAAAAGTAGCTTCAATGAAGGTGGAATGTTTAAAAAGTCCATTTTTTAAAAAGAGAGGTGTACGTAGAAATGAAGACAAGCAGAGGCAGGCAGGAAGAACGAAGAGGGAGAAAAATTTTATTTTATTTAGTTGTTCATCTTGGTTGCTCCCCACCGGTCCCAGGACACGAGTTTGAAAAACTGGTATGTAATAAAAGGAACACAGAGAGACACACAGGAAAGTCCATGTAACAACGAGGCAGAGATTGCAGTGATGTTTCTACAAGTCAAAGGTGACCACGAATTGCCGTCAACCATCAGCAGTTAGGAGAGAGGTGTGTGACAGTGTTGGCTTCGTGGCTTCAAGAAGAAACTAATCCTGCCAGTTCCATGATTTCAAACATCCAAGCTTTAGAAAGATGAGGAAATAGAATTTCTATTGTTTTCAGTTACAAAGTTTATAATGGCAGCCTTGGGAAAGAATATATTGACCCTTAGACATATGAAAGGTAGTCAATAAAAGAAATGCAAAAAACAAAACCACGATAAAAAGATTATTTTGTATCCACTTAACTAACACAATTTTAAAATGTAGGCAGTGCAAATGTTGGCAGATGGTTAAGAACATTATTCACAGCTGCCTAAAAAAAGTCAATGAATGGCGCACCCTGGTGGAGCAGCCTTTAGTCAGTTGCCTCCAAAAGAGCAAGCCACATATCCCGGGGATTCAAATCCCAGGTTTGAGGGAAACAACCAGTATGAACAGCTATATAAAACAAAGTGCTACTTACTCTTCTCTCTTCCTGTCTGCTGACTTGCCTTCATTTCCGCCTTCATCTTTCCTTTAAAAAATAAGGAGAATTTGAAAAGTAGTTTAGACATGTTCAATACTTTACATCCCAGGTATTCTTAGGTATTTTCCGTAGAGCAGAACAGCCTTTATAGTGGTGCCTTAGGTAGACGGGTAAGCCAAATTTTGTTTCCCTTAGTCCTTTGATTATCTGAGAAGGCTAGTGCAATTTTCTATGACCAAATCAATCATCTACTAGCTCCAGTGACTCACAGAGTGAATATTAGCTCTTACATGTGATGTCCTGTTAAAAAGTTTGAGAAGCACTGTTGCAGGAAAATTCTTGTAATTGTGCTTTAGCGAAGATGCACAAAAATGTTTGGAGTATAGATATTTTAAAAACTAAAAACAACTCAAACATCCATTAATAGGCAACTAGATGAATGCTTTGTGATACATTAATAGATAATTTAGTTCTGATATGCAAATCTGAAAAAGGAATGAATGAGAAGAGAAAAATGCAGAAAAATATGTAATCCCCCTCTAAGTTCACAAATAGGCAATATTTAACAAATATTTTTGTGGATTTATACCTCCATAGATATCTCATAGTCTGTATGTCTGTCTGTATTCTGTAAGTATAACAATAAGCAAGAAATTAATAGAAATCTCACAATCATGGTTCTCCTTCTATGACATAAAAGTCAGGGGAAAGGAGACTTCCTGAGGTCAATGAAGTTCTTTTTCTTAAACTGCCTGGTGGACACTTGGGGGTTTGATTTATTACATTTGGGAGGGTATATATTGTGGGAGTTGTAAATATTTTCATATTTTAACAACAGAGGAAAAATGTAAATTAGATTTTCATTTTCCTGAGAAGATAATATTTCCTTTAATTCTAATAGATATTGTAACAAGCAAATTTAATGAATGATATTGTATAAAGAACTTCATCATATTTCATTTCTCAAAGCACGGTGGAAAGGAAGCCCATGAGGACATTCTTCTCAGACCATCATACCCTCCCCTGTAGATTGTTTGGGTCACAATGCCATGACCTAGGTATCACTAGTCACCTACTACAATCAAATTCTAAGTTATAGGCAACATCTTTAGAATCAAATAACTTCTTTATGACTATCTGTTATAAATTCAATCCCATTAAATAAAAGAAAGCATTTGAGAACACCTGAAACCTAATTGAGGCCTTCACCTGGAATACATTTGTTTCCATTTCCTGGGGCACACACGTGCATGCATTTCAGTTGTGCCCTTATGCCAACTCTCACCTCTCATGCCTGACTTCATGAAATGATTCATCCAATAAATCAGAACTGCTGGTGATCCAGTGTTTACCACTTCTTGGGATTGCCATGGTAGAATGGGTTGTCTTCTGCTCTCCTCTAGGGAATTGTTTTGATGGGTTTCCTAGTGACTAGGGCTTACAGCACTATCACATACACCACTGAATGAACGACCAACCCCTTCTGTGTGTTCAACCTTGCCCCCGCTTTTCATCATGATCAAGATGGCTACTCTTACGAAAAATTATCCAGAGCGCCCCTATCCATGGTCAGATAATCTAGGACTGTGCGTTTGGGCTCACTACTCCCTATTTACTATATGTATTAATTTTCTATTGTTGCACAACCAATTTTCACACACTTAAAGACTTAGAGCTATTCTGATTAAATAGCTCACCTCTTCTATAGGCCAAAATTCTGGACAAACCTTAACTGATTCCTGTGATTAGACTTTCATAAGACTGAAACCAAGGTGTCAAACGGCATTCTTACCTGAAAGCCCTTCTAGGGAAGGGTCTGCCTCCAAGCTCTATCAGAATTTAGTTCCTTGAGGTTATAAAATTATTTGCAGCTTACTTTTTGAAATCTAGAAACAGAGGAGAAAAAAAGAGAGAATCTCTGCTGCTTAGATTTTCTGCCTTCAGGGAAAGACTAAGTCCTATTTTTAAATGACTCAATTGATTAATTCCGGCATGTCTTAGGGTACTCACTCTTTGGATGAACGCATCCAGAGTCTAATGATTAGAGAAATACTTGTATCTGAAAAACTCCTGTATCTCTGTTATATTCTATTGCTTAGAAAATTCCACCTACAGGCAAGGAGAGGAGATAGTACAAGGGTGAGGCTCATTGCAAGTCACTGTAGGCTGTATTTTCCATAATATCCTCAAGAGGAGGTGCTCTTGTCCTCTGCTATTATCCATAACCCAAGGAGGAGGACAGAGATAATCTAACACTAGAGCATCATCTATGGGGCTACACCTATCAACTTTATCCCTGATCGGCCTTCTTCTTCCTGGCTTGTTGTACAGCATAGCATTGAAAACTGTACCTCCACCGAGAACACTCAAGCTACAGCCTGTGCATTTCCACTTTGGTCCATGCTGCCCACATCTACCAAGCCAGAAAACATCATAAATAAGTGAGAAGCAGAGGTCTGAGCAGGCTAGTTGCTGAAATGATTTTTCCCCGTGCCGGAGCACCATGTAATGATGCATTTAACAACTTTTTTCTGACATGTGCTAATTATATAAGAAATTATATTAATGCATTTTTTCTACTCAGAATGATTGAACTGATCTTTTGAGTCTGTTTCACTTTGCTCCTTTTTTTCTATTGAATTCTATTGTTTTTATGCAAGTATTTTAAGTGACTTCAGGATATGTTCATCATATAAAGACTGTTTAGAGGGTAAAACAGCATGAAGAATTACTTATGATTCCAATGCTTATTAGGCTAGTGATGTGAAATTTTTTTCAAAAACAGTAGCATACCTCCACAGCAACTTTAGAAGTTACAGCAGGGAATTCTTGAAAATGCTTATCAATGTATTCTAAATAGTCTATCTTTTGGTTTCTGCTGTTTCCTCTACAATCCCTTCACCCCCCCACCAATCTGAAGAAGACAAGTGGGTCAAAGCTGCCCACTACATTCTTAGAGCACTATAACACTCCTGCCATTTATATTACCTTTGATTTCTACTCTTTCATTTTCTTGAGTTCAGGGAGTCCAGTTTTTGACAAGACTAAATAAAACCTAAAAGTTTAGTTTGAAATATTGAGTGTGAGAACTCTTGTCTTGAGCAAAATCAGCCATCCATAAAATAGCTCTGGGACAAAGGAAAGAGACATGGCATTGCTCACAGAAAAATATATTCATATATTCAAGACCATATACCTCCCACCGCTAGGATGATATTCACTGATATATAACTTGGACCCATCCAAGTTGCAAGCCATACCTAGCAATCTTGCTGACATTTAGCTATTTAAAGGTAAATAAATCTCCACCATCCTTCCCAAGGTCTGAGATTTTTAATAACAAGGCTAACCTTCTATGGCATCCTCCAGGCTTGAGGTGAACACATTTGACTCCACATTCCAACTAGAATCTCACTTCTCATGCTTCCACAATAGACTAGAAACATGAATATATTTTCCAGGCTCTCTTCAGTGCCAAGACAGTAGCTGGAAGACATAGATGGATCTAGGTTTAAGAAATAGACCAGGAAAGGAAGAATGCTGCATTCTATAATGACAACTCAGATAACTCAGACGCCTATATTCTACAGTTTCCACATGGAAACCCTCTGCTTTACAGAGTAGAAGATTAGATTGGTGCTGTGTGGTATCAAATGTAGAAAATTACCTTGAAAATTCTATGGAGTGAGTTCATGCTTGGAAAATTAAATGAGGCATTATCATGCTAAGGAGACACAGTCCAGAAGCAATAGCTGCAGTTACCTCTCCTTGTGTGCTCTTTGTCTCTTGTTACCTCTGTTGCGTTCTGTACTTACTAATCCTTGGCTTGTTCTCTTGGCTACTCCTCTGGCATCTACCAGGCTCAGCTTCTGGCAAGATTCCAATTCTTGGCTTTGGCTGCCGCTGCTTGTGGATTGAATTAGATGTCTGCTCTAGTTTTCCTGGACTAACCTGGCAAGTCCTATAGTTTTGACCCTGTCCAGCCCCATGTCGCCATCTTGCTTGAATGTCCTTTTCAAGGGCAGTTTTTAAAAATAATCACAGAACTCTTTCATGCTACTTTAGAATCTTCACTTTTCTTTCGTTTTGTTTTTTTAAGCAATGAATCTTCTTACTTCTTGCCAGGTTTTGGAATTTATATCCTAATTTATAACAGTAAATTTCTTTTCAAATGATAAGGGGTGGGATGTTTTTAATGAATAAAATTCAATCCATTTTAATGAATAAATTCAATTAAGGTTTTTAGTGAATTATGTCAAAGAAGATATATTGCTCCTGACATACAGAAAAGTGAGAAATTTATTAATTCATGTATCATCTAATTTTTTTAAAGGACTTGGGCATCAGCTTGCCTATAGAGGAAGTATTGTATGTGAAGGACAGAGAGCTGTATTAAAATAAGCATTGAAAATGTATCAGAACACTTGGATTTCTGTCCCAACTCTATTCTTTCAAGGTGAATTAGCTTTTCTAACTCTTGGGTTTTCTTACCTGTATATGAATGTTTAAAACTGCACAATATGTTTTTTTAATCATTAATGCTACTGATACTGAGAATTAAATATAATTTACATTTTTTTAAATTATAATTTACATGAAAATATAATTTATACTTCTTCTGGCTCCTGAGATGATTTCTTCCTCAAATATTCTGATACTCTTCAGAAGAATTCGCATATGTGCTCTCCAGTCAATTATCTAGTTAAACACATAACATACGGCTGTCTTTGCTGGCACAGTTACAAGAGTAACACTGCCACTTCTGGGTACCATCACCCCTTCTGCTGGGTTTGGCCAAGGTCTACTTGCATAGAAGTCTACCAAGTATCACTTCTATTAAAGAAACTCAGAGACAGACAGAAGTTAAAGCCATGAAAGATTTTATTCAGCAACTATTGCATTATAGGAAGAGATGATATAGAACTGCGCTCAATTTCAATTCACAGGGAGAAGTGGGGATTTATTTATAGCCAACACACAGGATGGGGGTCAGTGGATGAAAAATTACTGAGAGAGAATAAGGGGTAATTCTGGCCAACCAACTTGATGGGATTCTTACTGAAGGCAGATCAGGGTGGTCATATATCAAAAGCGGGAGATGAGGAATTTGATCAACTATTCAGGGTAACTGCATATTCAGAGGGGGATTCTAGTGAAATGACTTAGCAAGATACTTCCTACATGTGGGTATTGCAGGTTCTATAAAGACAGATGCCAAAGTTCATCCTAGAGAATTTAGAGGAGGTTGACTACGGTTTAATCAAGGAGAGTCTTGTCACTTCTCACACTGGGAATTGCTCCATCTAGCAGGCCCCATTGTGTTTCCTAGGTGTTTCTGGGTTATTCAGGCACCACTGTCGCCACTTTTCATAGATATTCCTTCTTCATTCATCGGTCCCTGCTGTCAGGCTCCAAAGAACTAATACTTCCCATTGAACACATGGTGACATTTCTGGAATCACTGAGGGACCACAGGTAGAGAAAGCTAACATTTTCTTTGAGAAAACTAAAGCAGTGCTGCTTTTCCTTATCCTGTTTTAATAAAACAGGATTGTTCTAGTTTTGTTTACATTCTCCTCAGAAGACCTAGACACGTGTTCATGGAGGCAGAACCAATGACAAACCAAATGACAAAAAAATAATCTATTCAGAGTCAAACCTCCTCTCCACTTCTGTTGTTTGATTTTGAGGCCAAGCTTGCGAATGACTCCATGTTCCCTAGGAGCCTCCCTCGTCACTCATGTGAGCAGACTCCTGGCAGACTGCCCTCTGGATTCTGCATATGCCCAGACATATCAAAATCCCAGCTTATCAACAAATCAGATCCCCTTAATATATATACAAAAAAAAAACCTTACATAATAATAAAGATTAAAAGAGAGGTCAAAAACCATTTAAAAGGAGGTGTTGTAACTGGATTTCCCTTCCCTGTAGCTTCTAATGATTTTAGGAATTGCAGATTATTGTTATAATTAAGCAGGCTCTAAGATTCTGGCTGCCAAGATGAATATAATGCAATAAATGTGTCTCTAGATCTCTCCATCTTGTAGTGCAAAATAGGGTTATATTTCTTTTAATATCCAAATTGATGCCAGGAAGTCCACTCTTATGCTGAGTTCTGTTTTCTAAGTGATTTATAATTTCCAAGAGATTCTGGGAATCTTAGAGGAATTCTTAGATGGTCTTTAAACTTGTTCATCTTTATAATCATAGGTTGGAATATCTGTTTCCTCCAAGGAAGGCACAACCCTCCTCAACTCAAGGAGTGTGATCTGTGGGACCATACAGATCAGTACTAATAGTTAAGATATTTCTTGAGTTTTACATTATTTAATCTTAAACACTATATGTGGATTCCACAATTCAATCAAAAATCTATGTTTTAGCTAATCTTTATGTACATTTTTCAAAAGCACAATGCAATGCAGAAAAACACAAAAGCTCTTACTAATAGACAAGCACAAAGCATATCAATTGCAGCATCTACGTTCTGACTTAAAATGACCTCACAAGACCACTCCATAGGTTGTTATTTTTGTTTAGTTTTTGTTTTTGTTTTAAAAGGAAAGTTGCAGGCAGGAATGAAGGTGAATAGGCAAACAGGAAGAGAAAGGAGGAAGAAGCACTTAATTTTTTTCAGTTGTTCATCATTGGTTATTACCGTGACCTCAGATCTTGAACCCGGGACCTTGGGATGCATGTGAACTGAACCTGGTTTAAACCACTAGGCCACCAGAGTGTGCCAGGCTGGTATTTATATTACAGTGGAGTACCTGACTCTTACTGGTGATTTTCCTAAAATGTGTCTGTTTTAAAATTTTGATTCTATACCCCCAGAAACCCAAAAAACCTTCAGAAACTCACAAATAAAATTATCTTTCAAAAAGCATTCTGAATGTATCAGGTACTCTAGGGAATTACTAGGACTACCTAATATTCTAATATTATATTTTATACTCATATTCTATAAATACATGAACTCATCCTGTGTCTCAAATACTGTTCTTGGAACTAATTCTATAGCAAAAAAGAAGAGTTTCTGGTGTCCAAGGACTCCCAACTCTAACAATAAGTGAGTCATTATTCTAATTACATTATCTCATTGAATAGCTTATTATCTCAATAGTTTATTGGGAGTTAGTGTTTTAAATCATCTAGAAATGAAGAAAAAGACCTAGAGCTATTAAATAATCTATCCAAATCTTGAAATAGCTTATAGTAGAGCTGATATTTGAATAACAGTCCTGTATTAAACACAACACTACCATGATGATGATGATGATGTTTAAAGGAAAGGAATGAAGGTGAGCAAAGACAGGCAGGAAGAGAATAGGAGAAGAAGCAATTTATTTTATTTCATTCAGTTGTTCACCTTGGTTGTTACTCCTGGAGGTGGTGGGGAAGGGGGTGGTATCTGGTATTCAAACCAGATATCTGGTTTGGTATCTGGGATTCAAACCCACGTCTTTGTAATATATGTGGACCAAACCACTATTCCACCAGGGCACACCAGTACTATGATTATTGAGAATCATAGAAATAGAATTTTATTCTGAAACTTATACATTTTCTGAGAACAATTATTTATTTGCAGATGTCAAATAATTCTGTTTTGGTACCTTTTAGATCAAACAACCGATGCTGATGGCATTAAAAGTAAATTCAATATTCACTTTTCTCAAATGATCTCTGGACAGGTGACTACCCAAAATACCATAAATATACACTAAGGGGGCCAACCTGTGCATAAAATATGTTAATTAAGTCTCAGATTTAGGAAAATCCCACCCCCCTTTTTTTTTAATTATTATTCATCAGCTCTCTTTATACCATCTAGCCCAGCACAGGTACTCAATTTCTTACATTTCAAATACTTGTACAGTTTTTAAGATTTAAATATATACATGCATATAAATGTGTGAGTGTGTATGTGTGTATATATATATACATACATTATATATATCCAATGATTTTACTGTTAAATAACAGGATTTCTAAAGTTGGAATTTGAAAATATCTTCTTTGGTAGTGTTGCCAGAATTAGTAAATAAAAAAATTAAAATATAGAATGAGTTAAATTTGAATTTAAAATAAACAAGTAACTTTTACTATAAGTACATAATATACAATACTTGGGACATATTTACACACAAAAAAATCATTGCTTCTCTGAAATTGAAATTTATCTGGGTGCTCTGTATTTTATCTGGCAGTCCTAGTCTATTAACACAGGTGTAAGTCTCTAAACTGTAACTTTAATGTTGTCTACTGGTCACTTCAGGGTACTCCATGGGAAATGAATCTGTGCCCAGCTCTTTGGAAGTTCTGGTGTGGACCACTGAAATTGCTAACTGGCTCGGTAGTTTCCCGATAGTCACCATTACAGAGATTTACGGCATATGTGGACCTTGATCTGAAGTATAGTCAACTAAAAAAACTGTCTATGATACTCTGTTATTTTCTGCTGTGCTGAAGCCAAAGTAATTATGGATTTCTCTGGAGGAAAACACATCCATTGATTTTAAGTTGTTTTGGGAATGTTAATTTAATGTAAGTTTCCTTCTGCCATGACTGTGACTTTCATATATTACATACAACATTTAGGTAGAAAACAAAATGCCTTTTGTTGCAAAGTCTGGTGTTTTGCCGTTTTTGTTTGTTTAGCTTGAAGGCGGCAATTTGGGGAGAGGGCTGGTAAAAAGCAGAGGAAGTCAGTGGAGTCGAAAAGCATGGGCTTTCACCTTAGGTCACAGAACTTCTGAGGGGCAGGTTAAATTTTGGTTTGGGGAGTTTTATTTGCCTCAAGTAGCCATCTCAGCAGTCCACCACAGACTAGACAGAAACATGAACGCCCTTCTGTCACTGCGCTGATGTTGGCTCTCGGGCCCTCATGAAACCAGCTCCACAGGAAAGCCTAATATTTGAACTTTTCACTCCTGAATCTTTTTATTAGACAGCAGTGAAAGTTCGCCTTGTGCTAAATGCTAAAGAGAAAATGTAAAATACACTTTTCTTAATTAGACTTTGCGTTTCTCTTTTTTCCTCTCTTTAGATAGCTTTTTTAAAAGTTATATCTCCTTAATTCACTTGTCTGATAGAGAAATACTTGCAAATGTAGGTGATAAGGAGAAGGAAAAAAAAGAAAAGATGAGTTATAAGGAGATCACCCAAGAAAAATGTTTTTAAATGCTATTAAATACTTTCCAGTCTTTTAAAGTCATTTTTACTTCTAACCTGAACAGTCTAGAACTAAATTTCTCAAATATTAAAAAAAAGGAGGAAAAGAACATAGTTGTGTCCAAATTCTTCATAGAAACTGAGGAGGAAGCTCACGTATTGTAATGTTTTATTTATATCCTACAAAGTTTCTGCATAAGAACATATAAATAAAATAAAAGCAATAAATAAATAAATAAATAAATAGAAGCAAGCATTTATTTTAAGATGGAAAACTGTAATTGAATCTTTATTTTCTTCTTCCCTTATGCTATATAGTAAAAGCATTATCCCTATGCCAGAGAACCTCAGAAGAGGGCTGCCAAGGTGGGGGTTTTAACCCAAAAAAATTCAAAACAAAGAGACTGTAGTGAAAGTGAAAGAGAAGATTCAGAATAAATCTATCAAAATACTTATGTAACTTGTTTTAATTTTTAGTCTCAATGTGGTAGAATTATCCATGCATGGATGTAATCTTTGAGACTTTATTCTTATGCAGTACTTTGCTTATCATATTAATACAACATCACCAGAAGTTCTACGTGACTACATTTGGAAATAGTCCCCACTCGAAGACTATCAGGTATAAGGTTCCAAACCGACCACTCACCAAATATGCTGCTCCTTGATGTCTTCAATAGAACACAATAAAACACATTCTCTCTCCAAAGGAAATGCTGCATTGTTAGGAAGGATGATGATTTGATTAAGAATTAAGCAATCCAAATGATAAAGAGTCATTCAACCATGTACTATTAGATTTCAGAAGAATTCATGTGTTCAAATGAATGACCAGTTATGTCAAAGTATTTGAGTGGTGATGTGGAGTTACAGTTTGTGTATGGAAAACAGCTGATGAGAATCCTAAGGGAGGTGTTGATTCACTGAGTGATTGACAGAAAATCATGGAATATTTTGACTTGATTGGTTTGGACTGCAAAGAATTATGCTACTCCTTTTCAGGAATACTGGGATCATCTAAGGGATTACACAGTAGGTGGTTTAAAAATGTAAGACATCACATAACTAAAAGGAGAAAATTACTATGATGCTAACGTTTTTTAAAAATAGTTTTTCTTCTACATAACGGTTGTTAAGTGTGATGTACACTCACTGAAATATACGGGTGTTGGGAGGTTCTGGGCCTCTGTGATCCCACACAACCAGGCAGATACAAAGCTGTGAAGCACCCCTACCCACTAGAAAAGTTCCAGAGGAAGGAAGCTAATTATTCCTCATTCAGAGCACTCAGATCTATTTTCTCAGCCAATTTCACCACAAGCTCATTTGTTCAAGAAACATTTATTGATCATTTCCATATACATGTCTTTTTCTCTATGCCAGGCTTTCTCAACCCAGTACCTTCGATATTCTTGTCTGGATAATTATTTATGTTGGGGATTGTCCTGTGCATTACCCTCCAGAAGCCAGCAGCACCCACCCTTAGGCAGCTATGATGCACAAAAAGTTTCCAAATGTTGCAAAATGTCCCCTAGGACAAAATCACCTCCATTTCAGAACCACTACTCTATGTTAATACAGAGATTGTCAAATTTTGGTGAACACAAGATTTATGTATTAAGCTGTTTAAAATATGCGTGCTGAGTCTTACTCCCAAAGAATTGGTTCAGCAATTCTGTGATGGGTACCAGTCATCTGGATTTTTAATGTGAACTCTCAATTCTAATGTAGAAGAAGATCTACAGAGAAATTCTTGGAAAACACAAATCAGGAAAGACAATGCCTATTTTAAAAGTATAGTTTCCATTCTGAAGGAGTTTATCTTACATTAAGAAAGTCAGACACATGCCTCAGGAGCTTACAGCTTTGCAAAACAAGGCAGAAAGAAAGATCTCTAAGAAAAATATAAATATCTACTACAGAAGTTTAGAGAACAAAAGATCAGTTTTCTTAGAAAAGTCTTCAAGTAGATTTCAAATTGTGAATTTTGAATACTGAATAGGATTTTTACATATAGTTTTGAAAGAAAAGGTTTCTAATAAGAAGAGATGGTACAAGCAAAGGCAGATAGAGTGGGAACATCTGTAACTAGAATTTAAAATCAGTGCCCTCAAAATGCACTTTTAGACAACAGGAACTGTATGTGGTACTGTGCCTGGCACATAGCAAGCAATGACCAAATGGTGGTTCTTTCATGATTATAATTATTCCAATTATCTCTTCCCTAACTGCAATATCTCCCTTCCCAGAAAAGGACTTTGTATATATCTATGTTGATCAGGAATCAGGCCATTCTCTTTCATCTTGGTGGGAGTAATGAAGAATTTATTTTATGACTTAGTTTTAAAATGTTAGCAGAGAGCTAAATAAATAATGAGAGGACAGAATAGGAAATAATTAATCCTTACAATTTAAAAATAACCTAAAATTTTGTTCTTTGATATCTTACTAATCTTTCTTAGGGAAGTTTGTCTCACTAAAGTATGTAATAAGAAATACTAGATTGTGTGAGATGATGATCTAGATTAAATATTCTGTAGATTTTATCCTCAGGGCCCAGTGCCGCTTTTCTAGGATTAGAATTCACTGTTTACTTCAGGGTCCCTGATGAGCCTCAGATACGAGCTAACCTTGTCTCGGGCTATGGATATCTCCTCTGGCAATTGGACTAAACAGTTCTTGCATATACTGAACAAAGTGAATAAGAATCTTCAGCTTTTTCTTAAAATACCTAGAATGAGTTTGGAGAGATGAAGAAAAATTTTGTCAAGCAATGTTGAAACATTTATTCTGTCACTCTGCCATGGTACCTCTAAAGCCCCAAGAGCCCTATATTCACCTCTAACCCATTTCTCTTTTTACAAATTATTGAGTCAAAACCATGTTGTCACCTTGAAGTCAAAGCATACTTCTGTAAAATATTTGTATAGCCTCTGTGTCTTGTAGTGTTAGGGTCAGCGTTCGTCCTCCCAAGAAAACGCACACACACTTCAGTCGACAATGCAAAAGCAAAAGGAAACTTTATTTCCAGCTAGCTGGGATCTGAGCCTCCTCCAGCACACTGGAGTCAGACAAAGACCCCAGGCTTTGTTTCAGCAGGGTTTTTATAACCAAGGTTACAGAGCAAGGGATTAGTTACAATTTCAGACCTTGACGCATTCACATATTTAGTATCTTTTGGCCCCAGGTTTTGGATATGTCTTCTCTAAGGAATTTCTAGTTACAGGGCCAGAAAGAAATGGGGTTCTTATTTCAGGAAGCGTAACTCAGCGTAGCTATTTCTGTCCAGAGCCTGTCATGGCGGTGATCCGGCTCCTACAGTAGAGTGCTTGGTGTATAAAGGTATTTCAGAAAAGCTATTTTTCCAGTGAATGGCTTAATATATGGATTATTAATCAGTCCTTGTCACCATGCCTTCAGAGAGCTTAACCACTAAGCTGTTATTTTTAACAAGTTTGTTCCTAGTAGAGGTAATCTTCATCTGAAAGCATTCAAAGTTATATAGTGTCTTTCAGCCAAAGTTGAACAGTCTTTCCTCTTTCACAGCTCACTCTCCACTTTGGACACCCATTAGTGTCTTGCTCTCTGAGAATCTTCAGCCCAAACTCTACCTCCAGAGATGAATGACTTCCTAAGGAGCTAGGGTCACCAGCTCTCGTCTCTTTCCAAATGTCTCTGTTATTGAAGATTAGATAGATAGAAAGGTTGGAGCTCCCAATGAGCTCCATATGAAATGAAATCCATATAAAACATTAAAATTATACAACCATACTTCTCAATCAGAAGACTCTTGGTTCTCAGACTCACAATACTTACTCATTCAACTCCCCCTTCCAGAAAAATATTCATTTTCTCATCTGTTTTCACTGAAAATTTAGACCAGTTGGTCAAGTCTTGCTTTCTATAAAGTTTTACAGTATGATTTCTAAGAAATAATTCTAAATTTAGAAATTTTCTCCCTAAACTTTATTACCTTTCCAACTTATTTCAATTATTGGACTCCAAATTGAACAAAAAATTCTACAAAAGTCTAATTATGGATAGTCAGAGAAACCACAGACATTTTTTTAAAATCATAATTGGTTATAATTGGTTATAATAATAATTGGTTATAATAATTGGTTATAATAACAATAATACACTAAAAATATAAATTTCATGCCTGAACGACATGACAATACTAATGTATCTTGCCATTATTATGTGGCTGTTTTTTTTTCCATCCCAATCACAGTATATATATATATATATATATATATATATTTATGAAATTATTGCTCTCAAATATGATTCAGGGATATTCAAAGTTTCTCTTCATAAGTCAAGCTGTTTTCTATTCTGGTGCTACCAGCTTTTCATTTTAGCCAAATAAAATATTATCAGTAGTAAAATTATATTGTATCACAAGATAGCATTTATATTTACAAAAATAAGTAGAGAGGTGATGCCCCTCTAGAATATCTAGACTATAGGAGAGTCTTAGTCTGTTCAAGGTGCTATAACAAAACATCACAAACTAGGTGACTCTTAAACAATAGAAATGTACTTCTCGCAGTTCTTGGTCTTAGAACTACCTAAAAGCCCTGCCTCCTAATACCATCACCTTGTGGGTTAGGATTTCAAATTTTTTAGTTGGGAGGAAAGGTGATCACAAATATGCAAACGATAGCAAAAAATAATTAAGAAAATGGCTTCTGAGGTTGATCGGCATATGCTTAAACACCATTTATTGGGGATGTGACTCTGGACACACTTCCTAATCCTTGTATAGCTCAGTTTCCTTCTCTCTATAATGACAATACCACTACTAGCACCTCACAGATTTTCTGAGGTTAAATAACATCATGTAATAAATATTTATGAAAGCACACCTAGAACAAAATAAGCAAGAACTTAATTACTATTTATCTTATTTTTTTAAAAAATAAGATTTTTTTTTTTAAATCTCTGGTTTAGGGATAAAATGACTAAACACTTTTATCATTCATTTATCTTATTTGTGTGAAAATAATTCAATTCTGTTGTATTTATTTTGGGAATACTAATTTTGAAATATTTCTCTAAGACTGCTCAGCACTAGAATTTATTAAAGTAGAACCACAAATTATCCTTGCCTTTATGACATATAAAATTGCTTTGAGAGACAATACTCAAATGGAAAGTGGTTAAATGACAAAAAAAAATTAGTCCATAACTTAGTGTCAGAATTAGGAGTATAGGGTTAAGCATGGAAAGTCAGTCTGAAAATTTTGATACCTAGATGAATGCTCAGTTGTGTAGTAGCAGTGGAGAACTATGCTAAGATACGACAGATGAATAGCAGGGCAAGAGAAGTATTTAAAATGGTTAGGAATGGTTGCAGGTTGGATGGGGGAAGGAGCTAGTTTAAAGACTGGACAGTAGGGAAGGACTAGAGGCAGAAAAATCAGGTAGGAAACGGTTACAAAGATCCGGGAAGAAGAACATGAAGTCCTGGAATAAGCTGGTTACAGAAAGAAACAGATGGTTGTTTGTTCAAAGATGAATTGACAGGACTGGGCACAATCATTGGGTATATGGAGTAAAGTAAAAGGATGAAGAATTAGCTCCAATTCTAATCTTAAGTGCCCAGGACAGTTTACCCTTTTGCAGTCCCCTAAATCCTTTCCATCTACCTTGTACTCTAGAAACTTGCACAAAATATTCTGATGGCCACATTTGAGAATCTACGTGCTCTTTTTGGATTCCTGGGATGTAGTATCTAAACCTAAATTCAGCAAACCTGGCAACATACTTTTGAGAGACAAAGTTTCAAATCTGCATAATCAGAATACTTCACAGATGATAGTCTATCTGCTTAACATTTTCACCACACGCCTCCATTTATTTCTAGTGCCATTAAAAATGTTCAGTGCTCCTTCCTGAAACCAACCCTGGACTTCTGGATCCAACAGTAGAGTCAATTATATGATTGCTTAAACATCAAAGCTTTGCTCACTAATGTCCTTACCAGGGGACATAAATAGACAGGTCTTTCTCTCTGGTTGAGGCAAACGCTTATGTAGTTCAAACCAGCATACTGTACATTCCTGTGCGATTTTATGTGCCTGATTGTTGGCAGATGGAATATCTGCTTTTCCCATTGCTATCAACTGAATGTGTGCAGTGCACACCCTGCTCAGAGCAGACCTGTTGTATTGGGCAGAAGTCAGGGCTCACTGCCCTGGGACAGCCCATTTCTTGGAAATGCTCAGAGGATCTTTAATTTCCCTTTTTAAGGTGTACAAGGAAAATATCGCCCAGGGATATATCAAAAGATTTCCTGGCATCAGTCACAGAAACAGGTGCATGCATATTTGATTTGATAAAAATGGGATATACAAACACTGTGACCACAATGCAAGCATGTCATTTCCCCTGCTCAACAATTTCACTAGTTCACTTAGAAAACTTCCATTCTCAGTGATCACTGTCTCCATAATAAATCTGAATGCCTTAGTCTGGAATTCAAGTTTCTTTACAATCTGGCCCCAACTGACCTTTCCAACCATATTATGCACTACGCCCATTCACGATTCTGCCAAACTAATCCATTTGTTATTCCCAATCCTCAACCCAAGCTCTTCGCTTGCTTATGTACTTTCCTCAGTTCTAAATTATCTTCCTCTACAATCCAATGTCCAAATTCTTGACATCCTATAAATTCTGCTCTTCACCAACTGGTGACTACTTATTCTTCTCCCAGGTGGAAATCAGCTCTAACTTCTTTATCCTCATCTTGCAAATTATTTGCATTTTTCTGATGATACGTCTAACTTGTACTTTGAATCATAGTCAATTATCTCACCTCTGGACTCTATGCTTTTTTTTTTAAAAGGGAAGGTGCAGGCAGGAATGAAGGCTAGTAGGTAGGTAGGCAGGAAGAGAGAAGACTGGTTGCTTCCTCCTGGGCCTCGGATTCGAACCCAGGGGTATGTGGTTTACTCTTTTGGAGGTGAATCACCTAACCATTGTTCCACCAGGGCATGTCATGGACTATATACTTCTTGAAGAGTCTGTGCCTGATTTGTCTTTGAGTTTCCCTACCATAAAGGCTTGTATCTACGACTCATGGATAGAATTATTGCAGTGAGAAGGTTTAGGTTTTAGTCTGCTTCTTTCTAATTGTGTCACCATGATCAAGATCTCTAAACTTATCAGTTCCTGAATTTTGATAAATTTTTAAAAATGAGATTTGATAATGGCACGAAAATAATTACTTAAATTCTAAAAGATTATACGGTTTAATTTATCATGGATAACAACATAGGTGGTAAAAAAACAAATCTATGTCTTTGATGTCATTAGAAAGATGATTTATATTCTTTTGTGCAACCTCACACATTTGACCAATTATTCCACAGTTGAGATATCCCTGAATTAGAAAGAGGACAAGTTAAAATATAACTATGTTATTAACTTGCTGAATCCTCTACCCCAATCTCTTGAGCATTGATCCAGCATCATGGCATTTTTATACTACAGCCAGGCTGTGCTACAGTGATTCACAAAAGCTTCCAGTAAGGTGAAATTGAAGTAGCTGAATCACTGAAATAAAAAAAAAAAAAAAAGCCACCATTCATTCATTTATTCATTCAACAGGTATTCACTAAAAGTTCTTTAAGGTCAGGCACACTTCCAGGTTCTAGGGATAGAAAAGATGATTAAGACAAAGTGCTCTTTGGCTCTTGACATATTTACAAAATAATAGCGGAGAAAGCTTGATATGCAATTTTACTGCAGCATAACATACCATGTTAAATTCTGGAGTGAGGTAGAAGGAGAAAACACTTCAGAAGGAGTTTACATGATCACATGAAGTTAATGACATTACAATCTCTATTTTACAAATAAAATTGACTCTGTTGTTAAACAAGCTGTAAAAACATACATTTATATAAAGTGTTAGATTATAACGAAAAGGATCTAATTATTGTTTAGCTGAAATTTGTAGAATTTAAAGCAACTATATATTTTTGTTCAGGAAAATGTTACTCTATACATTTAGATTCTTTTTCCTTTTTTCTGAAATAGAAATAGAATTAAATGGTGAATAAATGTAGAAAGAAAAAATAATTTGAGTTTTCTTCCCAGTTTCAAATCAGAAGAAAAAAGATAGAAATTTAAAGAGAAAAATAGGTAGTTTATAAGCAATCACATCTTTAATTAACATGATATCAAAGAAACTAGAAAGAAACTGGCTTATTCCCAGATGCCACTTTCCCTGATGATGCTTCCAGTTTTCAAGTCTAAAAAGCTACTAGGAGATACATAGCTGAGACAGTCTATTGTGTCCAGCATATATCCTTCAGAAGTCCTTATCAGGCCAGTTCTCAGTTTCCCTTCCCAATTAACAATGTGAAAGGGCCATGAAGATGGCTTGGCTAACAGTTGGTTTGAGTAATGACTTTTATGATGCCAATGACTGCTGGGCCAAAATATGAGATCTTAAAGGAGGAATGCCTACAGTGAAAATTGTCTCCTCACAAGCAGCATTTGAAGACTTGCTGAGGGGAAATGAGGATATCCATAGTTTTGTTGCTGTTGTTAATAAGGAGACCAATCAGGAAAGCTGAAACCCTTTCAGTCCTTTTTAAGTACAAAATCTCAGAGTGGAGCATGTACTCCTATGCATTTTCAGAATTTATAACATATGACCCTGCCACCAGGCATACTCTGTGGTGTCATAGTTAAGATTCTAAATTAGTTCTCTCTTCACATGGTATTTACTTGCTTCATGGCACATGTTACCGTGTTAGATTTTCTTGAAGAGATACAGAAAATAGGAGCTGAATCAGATCTGGTATCTCTTTTGTGGCACCTCTAGGATACCAACTTGATTTTAATTCCTGGTATGATACACAATTGGCCTCCACTCCTGCCTTTGCATCTATACTCTTTCCCTGCGAAATGAGACCACCTCGCTGCTATATCTAGAGTGCAATGGTGAGTTGTATGCTTTGTGTAGTCTCACATGGTTCGATTGCTCTCATGAGATTTTTGAGGCAGAATCTGCATTATAACATCTTTAAACCCTTAGACATTTGATCGCACCTAAGTAGAATTTCTTTTCTTTTTTTCACAGATAACTCGAATATAATTGAAGTTGACAGTAAGTATCCTCTAGCCATAGTATAAAAAAATTAGGTGAAAGGGCTTAGTGGTGTCCTTGGTATATAGTAGATAATTTCAGAACATTAATTTAATAGAGCTTTAAGAATCAATAAACTGAGAGTCTATTGAAAATAGCAACTAGTTCCTATTAGTACTCCAAATTAATTTATGAATTATTACTTGCAATAAAATATCATTTGCAAATTTTCTTACTGTTATTTGGATCCACAAGAGAAACTACACAATTTCCTTAATTGTAGATGTCTTAAAATTACCAGGAGATATGTATTGTTTAAATTCCATGCTAAGCGAATCTGAAATCTTAGAATTTCTAGGGTTTATATGTATTAAAACAGATTCTCCCCACCATTGAGAAATGTGACAGACAAACAGGTAAGTATGAGTGTGCTATTCTGAGTTTGCATAAGATGGTAGGTGTGGGGGCCTAAGAGTGCTGGCCCCATGCAGAAGTGGTGGAAATGAACCAGGTAGAAACAAGTGGTGAGCACTGGAGCTGAAAAGAGAGGAGAGACCACTAAAATGAAATGTCATTGTAAAATATTAAATTTTGACAACTTAAACAATATCATATCTTTGTCTCTTAAATCACTATTTGGGTGGTGGGAAGGTAGAAGTAATATTTATAAGCATGGGTATGCATAAATTCTACAACTGCATCCTAAATTGAAGACTGCACTTGTCCCATCTTTCAAAGTTATTGTGTAATATTTAAGATATTCACAAGTTTAAAGAAAAATATAGTCAGCTTTAAAAGATATACTATTATATGCTGCTCTCTCTGATTGAGTCACCTTCTCTCACCCTTAGATAAAAATAAGATCCTGAAATGGGCGTCTATTATTTCCATGGAATTCTTTATTTATTACTATATGGTCATTAAGCGACATGCTTAATGTTATTTTATGGTTTTTATGTTCTATTTTATGTTTAATCTTTTCTTCATCGAGTGTCATACTTTTAATTAATTTACCTATTAACAGCAGAAAAGCTGTTTTAGAGCTGATTTTATTCTACCACTTTAACTATGGTTTTAAAAATTGATAGATAAAACTAACAAATATTACTATATTTGCTTCAAGTCTAAAAATAATGATTTAATGTTTGTGTATTTGCAAAATGATCATCACAATAGGTCTAGCTCACATCCATCACCATATTTTATGGCATGATTTTCTCTTTTATTTCTCTCTCCACCACCATCACTAGCATTCTAATATTAAAGAATGGCTCCATTTTCTTAACAGGACTAAATATGTCACATTCACTTTTACATAATTCTTGAAGAATTTACAGAGACTGGAATTATATTAATTTAAGGTGTCCTGGTATAGATAAGGAGCATGGTATTCAAAAATAGATTTCCACTTTTTCAACAAACACTGGCAAATCATTTCCAAAGCATAAATATATTTTCAAAAAGCATTTCTGGTCAATTTCATTAAGGTAACCTATCTTAGCCTGCTTAATATTCTGCATGATCTGTTGAGTATTCACTAGCATTGCTACTAATAGACTTCAACACCCTTTGCTATATAACAGGAATCTATAAAACAGGCTCAATTTGAATCCCAACTACAGCAATACTAACCCAAATATCTCAACGTTGATAAGTTTCTGCCTGTAAGTTTTCCAAGGAAAATATTCTAAGATAACTTCACACAAAGATACCAGTGCAGTGAGGATATAATTTTCATTTGAGTACTTCATGCATATTTGGCTGTTACTTCTGAATAAAAGATCACATAAAATAGAAAGATTCCATATTTAATTCTTGTCCATTTTTTTAACTGGAAAGTATGAGGAAAATCAATTGAACAAATTTAAACTCCCAAAAAATGAAACAGAGTTTCTCCACTATAAAACTAATAATTTAAAATGTCTTTTTTTTTAATAAATGTAAAAAATCATGCCCAAGATTCTTTGATTAAGAAAAAAGGAACTTGGTTTATATTAAGAATGTGTGTCCTATTTTCATTCATTAAATGTTATGTGTTTTATACAGTATTTATATATTATAGCATATATTTATACTGTAATGAGGGTAGTTGCTGAATTCAAAGAAAGAAAATGTATGTCTATCAACAGACTCCCCAAAACAAGACATATCTTTTGATATTTTGTGCTAATGCATGTTGAATAACTTACAGACAATAGAAAGAACTTTACTCTTGGGTCATCAGCTACCTATCTATCCATTCATTCATTCAAATAATACTTCTTTAGTGTTAACTTCTAATGACAAACTTCAGCTCAACAAATAATTATTGAGTGTTGCCTGTATACCAGGCAATATTGGTGGTTTTTTTAAGAATCCATATGTAAAACATATGCTATCTATATAAACTTCCCAAGGTATTACTTAATCCATTTCAAAAAACATTTCTATTCATTTAGTATAAATAATCTCTTCTAATTACATATATATAGTTACATACATACACATACACATACATGCGCCTTGAGATTACATGCCATGGTTTATAACTAAGAAACACATGTCATCAAAAAGCCTGAAGTTTCTCCCTTAAAAATAGGAAAGAAGAATTTTAAGTAGTCATTTTTATTTAAAACCTTTTAAGATAGGAACATACTTGATTTGCTAAAGTATTTTTGAGCGCATCCACATTTGCTGAATCTAGAAGTAAACACCATAAAAATCAAGAGCCATTTAGTTTTGTTCTAATAACTAAGAGAGCAAGAACTGAGTAGCATATTTTCCTTTATAATAAAAATCTTGACACAAAGCAACTGTGTTTTCTCTCTCATCACTGTTTTTAACTCCAGTGGACATTTACAATATCAAAGGCTTTTTTTTAAAGATATATTTTAACATGCCCTAGTGGAGTTGCAGTTAGATCAGCCCCATCTGGAGGAGAACAGTCCACATACATTTCAAGAACCTGGGCTCTTGTCCCAGGTCCAGGGGGAACAATCAATGTGAACTAACTAAAAATAAAGTGCTTCTTCCTCCTCTCTATTCCTGTCTGCCTTTGCTTGCCATCATTCCTGCCTGCAACTTCCCTCTAAAAAACGAGAGAGAGAGAGAGAGAGAGAGAGAGAGAGAGAGAGAGAGAGAGAGAGAGAGAGAGAGAGAGAGAGAGAGAGAGATGCTAAAATAGCAATGGAAAGTTTTTCTCTTCCTTCCAAGGTGAAGTTATGAAGATAACAGTATACATGAAAAATGTCACATTGCTGATTTAACTGAATTTGAGTAAATCACTTCTGAACAAGTACACTCTTTTAAAGTCATGAGAATTTTCATTTTCAGTTTTCAAAATCTCATTAGAATGTCTCCTTCTGGCAACGAATTTGCTTAACAATAAATAATTTACCAAGCTCAAGAGGCTAAAAAAAAATTGGGAGGTGCTCTGGTTTAACAAAATTGCAGTGGTTTAGTTTATATAATGTAACAGTTCATTTTTGTACTTTGAAAATTGAATAGTACAACGACATTCCAACTATATTATGCAAAATGTTTGTTGGATCATATAACTTTTTTCCTTAACTACTGAATGAGGCTTTTTGAAAATAATGTATGTACTGTCTGAAGTTAATCAGATTAACTTCCCTTTAACACATTTTTGTTGTTGTTGTTCTTAAAATTTGTTCTTCCAGAGTAAAGATTATGTTATATAAAGACCTGTGGTCTTCATAACATCCCTTCTCAAGTAGTTACTACTCTCTGAAATATGTTTTTGGGAAAGAGTAAGTGATGTTCTTTCCTAGAAACTTTTAAGAAGGCCCATGAAAACTTGTCTGCAGTCATATACATCAGCTCTTAAAAGTAAGCAACAGCCTGGGTTTCCCATCCTTTCTCTCCCTCCTTCCCACCCTCCCTTTTAAATTTCCTATCTTCTTGATTTTCTTTTTCTTTTTCTTTTCTCTTTTATTTCATTTTAAAAATATTTATCAAAGAAACATTGCATATATAGGTTTAAGATGTTCATCATTATAAATCAATATCTGTATATAATATATGTTACTATCTAACTTTCTGAAACATTTGTTGTGTATGTGTCATTTGTAAAATATGCTAGATGCTGGGAATTTAAAAAGTCATGATCCTATAATATCTGTTGTGATATAGTATAACAAATAAATCATATAAAAATAATCAATGACCTAATACAAGTATAGATTTTAAAAAACAAAATCTACTCTCGAAGCATAGAGGATTTTTCAAACAGAAGCTCCTGAGACTCAATATTTAATTAATTTTTAAGTCCATTTGTCTGATTTCCATGAGTATTCTTTAACCGCAAACTAACTGGAAACTCTCATCAAGATTAATTGGTCCCTAAGGCTAACTTGGAAATCAATAGCTGCAATCCCTCTCAAACTTAATTTTATAGATTTTTAACAGCCAAACCTCTCCAGTCTCTTTTTCACATTACCTCCCACAGCCCCACACATTCAATCCCAACCCAGAGGCCACTGTCCTCCTCCTTTTATTCTTTTATTCTTTCTGAGCTGCACAGCAGGCATGCAGAGGAGGAAGACAGAAAACAGAAAACTTTTCAGTGTGGGCATCAAGCTGTCAGCCTGTTTCTGTCATATCACTCTGATCCACTCCTCCCCCACTAGTCCCTACAACGGCACCACTTATCCATCAAACGCCAAAAATGGAAAGAAAACTCTAAATACAAGATGGTCTCTCCTATTAAAAACAAACTTCTTCATGCCCATACAATTTGCTGAAAGCACAAAGAAGAGTATGGCAGGGCAACTTCCTAGGAGGCCTTCACAGCCTAGTCCAAGTAGAAAAAGCAAGCATATGAAGATAATGGCTAAATCGCAGTAAGGAGTTGTTGAGGCCAGGCACTGCTTGTGTACATACATATGATTCCCTTAATCCATGACTCAATCGATAAAGTAGGTATACTTTAACTCCCCATGTTACAGCTAATAAAACTAAGTTAGGGAAAAATTAAAGGTGCCAAAGTTAGAAAACCATCTCAAGTAGCACTGTAGAGTTTCTAGCATCCATTTTCTGAAATTCATGCAGGCCTACAGGGCATTTTAAGGTAATGGGGTAAATAGTGTAGATAAGTACTCAAGGTGCTATTGAATCAAAATATCAGAAAATACCTTATGATTGTTACTTCAAAAATCAAACCCTTTTTTTCCCAGTCCAGAGAATAATTTGGAGAAGCCCGACTGGGTTTGTCCTATACCAAATGACTATATGCTTCCTCTAGGTTAAAAATCACGGTACAATTGGTTATTTAATGATAACTATAAATGTGTACATATCCTATCATATTTGTTTATATGGGGTAGCCCCAAATATTCTGTTTTATTTCCATCTCCAATATGGTTAAGTCTTTGACAATTAGTGGAACTCTTACCTCCCTCTTCATTGATTCTTCACTCCACTGCAGCAGTCCCTCATAATGCTGGGAGAGTGGGAAGTCAGTTCCATGACATCTGTCCGATGCTTTTTACAATTCTTTAAAAATTTTCATAAGAAAAAATTTGTATCATTATAAGTTTCTACAACATGCCAGATTTTTAAAATAAATAACTTAAGATACGTTGCCTATTTGTTTACATAAAAAAAGATGGTTAAGAATCATAAATATACCAGGTATAATTTGGTTATAAAACAAGACAAAATTCTGCTAATTATAAGATAAAAATGACAATATGAAATAGTTGTAAATGCCAGTTTTTGTAGCTTTCAAACTCTCTGTAACTGGAGTTGGATCATAGGAGAATTTCTACTGTTAAATATCCACATGCCTGCTGTTAACCTTAATTGTGAATAAGATTCACAAGTTTCCCATAAGTCATAGGGTATTCAAATGACTACTTCCGCACCCCCTACTCCCGCTCCCCATTTTGAAACACTATCTAATGTGTAAAGAAATGACAGAATTATGTTACAAAAAGACAGAAATGTGTCACAAAAAGAACACCCATATATAATCCCTAAATCATGAAAATGAACATTTTAAAATTCAGTAACAACTAGGTGAGCTGATATCCAGTGGACTTCCTTTTCTTTATATGGACAAAACTATTGTGCTCCAATGAAAAACTGAGACCTGCTATAACTGTATTGTAACAAGCTAATCACAAATCAACTGTTGTTGGTAAAACAGTCAATTAGCAACATGTAGGGCAAAAAATGTTTTAGAATTCACCATGATTGTAGAAATAGTTAACATTATGGTATAATCATATGGAAAGGGTTCACATTGTAAAACTTGAGAAAACAAAATTCATGTGACCAAGTACACCTTTACACACTAAATATCCCAGTGTGACTATTAAAACATTCATGATAAAGTACAAGTCCTATCTTATCTTCAGATAAATCATCAGTTCAACCACTAGAAGATTGAAATCTAGGTGAAAGTCAGAAGCAAAAACAAGTGACTTATTTATCTACTAATATTAATCAATTTTGTATATCATGAAATAAAATAAATACATAAAGTACAATAGGAATATTTTAAGTGAATGCAGTTGAGTCTGGTAGATAACTGATTAATTGGAAATCTTAGAGAACAATAAAAACAGGTGTCATAAATATTTAACTTTATATGAACAAAGTAAATATATATAATATATATGCAATTTTCAATTTTTCTTGAAGCGGGATGAAAGTCATTCCCGTGAAAATATAGCCACTGATGATGATTTCCAGTCTCCTTTTTTTTAAAAGATAAATTTAAATACTTTAGTGAAGCAAAAATCATGCTAAATCTTTTTAGATTTCCAAGGTTTTGTAATCTCTAAATATTCTGCCTATACCGTTTTGGGCAACATTCTTCGGCCATTTCTCTTTATTTGGTCATTTCAAAGCATTTAATTTAATTTCTATCCAAATGCTTCTCTTCTGTTTTTCATTCATATTTCATTTATTTCCAAAAATATTTAATCATCTTGCATCATTAAAATAATAAATACAACTGGCATAACATTTGGAGACAAAGAACTTTAACTCACCAATCAGGAATTATAGTACATAAATATATAAGAATACATTACAAACCATTAAAAACTCAGGAGTAGTCTACAGGACTCAGATTCATCTTTCACAGAAGAAATGAGGAATGCTTTGTCATTCCATAAAATTTATAAAATGAAAATAAGTGAAGCTTGATTTTCAGTAGATAAAATAGTTGTAAGCTACAATTACAATGTGTTATAAGAACCTACTAACATATCTCAATGAATTCTGTAGGACTTTATAAACATCACAGTTCATTTTTATAATATAATTTAGATAGAGAATAATTTTTTCATGATTAAAAAAAGAAGAAAAATTCAACTAATAGAGGCAAACTCAGAAAGATACCTATTTAAATTCAGTAAATGTATAATTTGCAGGCCCAGGACCAGTATGTTAAGATTATCTGAGTCTTCCCTCAAAGTTTATCAAGTGCTGTTGCAGTCCTATAAATGTGAGTTAAAAATCGTTTAGTTATCGTCACTAAATACATATCATTTCTTTTTATTCTGAAATCATAATCAGTTTTCTATTTCTACCAGTTTCTAACTCCTCTTTTATAGAAAGATTATCTTCTCTTTTGTTTACTGTATTAGATGGAAAATAGTAAATATTTTCTTTTTATTCTTCTAGTGTTTACGTTTAAAGTAAACAGAATTAACAATCATGGTCAGATTCAGTATTTTCTAATATCCGGAGCATATTGGTGCTTATAACTTCAATAACTTTCGAAAGTCTACTTCCCTTATGTGTTCTTCACTTATTTCACAGTCAATAATTAAGGGGAATAAAAAATACATTTGTACAATTTCTTTGTTCACTATTGATTCTCACATGTCATTTCTTTTTCCTGGAGTCATTATATTTCTTTTTGGAGTAAATTATCTAGTCTTTTAATAGTTACCATTTATTTTATGACTATAATTTATCCCTTTTATTTCTAAAAAATTAAAATATACTTTAGGACCTAACATAATGTCTGACACATAGAAGGAAGAAGGTGTTTATTATATGTTTGTCAAATGTGAGAATGAATACCAAACTCTGTCCTAGGTATATTTGTGTATATATCTAATTGTTACAAAAGTTTTTTAATGTAGGCATTCTCACCTTTGATAAAGGAGAAAACTGAGTTTCAAAAGAGGTTCATAAAAATAGCCCAGTCACATTTCTATTAAGTTGTAAGATTTTGATTCAATTTTCTATGTTAATTCAACATCATACTATAAATCTTGTCAAGTCTTTGCTTTGTTTTTTTGTTTGTTTGTCTTTGTTTTTGTTTTTGAAACTGTTGTGTAGCTAGTCATGAGCAATGGGTGGCTCTAATGGAGGCCTTAAGGGTTTTTCCAAAAGTCTTAGTGGAGAGAGCTAGCTGGACCTAAGGAAGGATACAATCCCATGAAGGAAGATGGTCAGGACTGCTGTCCCCATCTTTGGTGTTCATCCCAACTTCATCTCTGAGGGTGTACTTTGCTTCACTAAACTTGCTCACTTTGCTGTGTATATACCTTTCCATCTTTTGTCTGAAATCTTTCACTGAGAAGATAAAGAAATGAGGCAGCAGTTGTTGTTAGGAAGCAGTTAGTTATGTGCAGGGAATGAGGGAAATGTCAAAAACAGGAAAATAGAAAAAAGAAAAAAGCCACAGAAAGTTGGCCCTATTAATCTGCTTAAAGGTCAGGAACCCTTTCAGAAGGAGCCTTTCCAATGAAAAGTATCAGGATTCACCTTTCAGTGAACCCGACTCATTCTATGTTCATTGTGTCAAACATTTACTCTTTGACAACAATCAGCCCACCCCTTGGTGAAGCTTGGGGTATGGAACTGTCAGTCTTATGAAGGTCTGAACTCCTAGAACGCCTGGGCTCCTCTAGGAGAGAACCGCCCTCTGCCCCCGGGGCTGTACTATCTTGCACACTCGCTTTTGCTTTGTCACTGTACTCTTGCTCTTCTTGCACTTTGCCACCTTGCTTTCCCCATACTACTTTGCCAACTACTGTCTCCTCTATGTGTTATCCGCTGGTAAAAGGAATGTGGAGGAAGGTGAGAAAATAAGCTGTTGTAGTTGTGTGTTTCCTAACTCTCTAGTGTATTGGCTTTAATGGGATTTCCTTAGAACAGAGGAGAAGAACAGTATCTCTCATGCCGCTAGTTTCTCACTGTTGTCCCACTTCTGGGATGGGACATAACAAGGGCTTCTTTATTTTTCTCTGTCCTTTCTAGCAACCCATACATTTTTGTGGGTCCCTTCATTACAAAGTTTATTAGTTGGTGATTTGAGAATTCCTAATTATTATCAATCATATAACACTGAGTTTGCTTTCCTATAGAATTACTTTGGGGAATGGTTTTAAGCTAATTGAAATCATCCTTATTTTCACTTTGCTGCTTTGTCAGTGAAACTTCTATTTGCTTTCTCTTGAACTGAGACCTAGTGAAATTAAGGAACACTGTGTCTTGGGGTAAATCTTCTCAAGAACGTGAGAACCCATCCCACAGTAACAGTGTGAGAGTATCTGGTGACAAACCCAGAAAATGATAGATCCTACAGTAACAGAAGAAGGAATACTGATTTTCATGAAGATTATACATTGATTGGTAAAAATATAGCAGGAGAGATCTTTGTCTTTTTTCTTACTTTCAACATTCCCTTACTTGCTTTCTTTTTATATTTCTCTTCCACTGCAATTACCACAGAAATGACAAGACTAGACCTTAGGGGACTCAAACAGAATAACCAATCCTTTCAGAATTCATCTCTTATGGATGTCCCACTCTTGACGTGAAGAACCCAGGATGACAGGGGCCAGTACTAGAGGCAAACAAGAAGTTTCTGTATTTCTAAACCTTTGGCCTTTCCCTCGATCAAAGAAGCCATCTGCTACTCCCTGGGCCTTGACCCTTCTCTTAATCCAGATAGGGTCTTTGTCCCTCTTCTCTAGAAGAGTGTAGAAAGGGAAATTATTTATCTTTGCTTTCAGAGTAAGAGTGAGTCATTCCTTCTTGTGCTATGGTGACCCTCTCTTCTCTCCCCTACACCCCAGGTCCCATATTTCTATGCTTTAGATCAAGATATAAATCTTTGGTCTGCAGCAGCTACCTTGAAATTTACTACCATATATATTCTCCAGAAGTATGTTATTAAATATGGGGTTTTCTCTTACTAGTTGTACTTAATGTTAATTCATTCATCCAACCTGTGAAGAACCTCAGAAAAATAGGCGGACTTTTCCTTTTACCCTCACAACTTCAACTAATAAAATTAATGTAATTGGTGGTGAGAAGCAATGACAATAAAAGGAATCAAATGGGAAAAGCAGAGAACATAAACACATAGAATCATAAATATTTATGTCAAAAGAAGCATCTTGGATTCAGTCACTGCCTGTAGAAAGTGTTATAATAAATATGAAAGACAGTACCTTCTGATTTTTGCAGGTTTTTATTAAAATATTTTTATTCAATTTTTGTTTTCACAATTTCTCTTGACATTGAAAAATGATTAGATGAAGGCACTAAAATAACTCTAGTTGAAATCATTATTATTTTTAAATTTTGAACTTGTTAGAAAGCTTACTTTTCTTAGCTGACCATATTTCTATGATTTATTACACTAAGATCCAAACTTTAAAAAATCTAGAAATGTTAGATTTACTATGAACTATACCTAAATTTAAAACACTTGAAATATTAATTTCATAATGGAGTTACTTTAAAAGTAACTAAACTACTTAAATTACAGTGGAAATGAAAATAGGGTAAAAAGAACAAACATGCAAATGAAATAGAATACCTTTTTGAGATGTTATTGTAGTCGGGTCATGGAAACATTTAAAAAAACTAAGAGCTTAGAACTTTTTGTCCTAAAATCCACCAATATAACCAAGACAGGTTATATTGGAAAAAATCAAATTAATTTTCTCTGTCATAATGTCTGATTGCTTTTAAAAAATTATGCCTGATTTTTCTTAACACTGAATTAAAATGAACGCTTTATGCATTCAACTTGAGAGCTGTGAAGAAAGAAAAAACTATCATAAAGCAAGGGAAAGTACTTCATAAATATTAAATCAGAAAACAATTTGAATTAATTGAAAAAAAAGCCACCTAAATAATATTATCTCAGGTGTGTCTGCTCAGAGTCTGTATCTAGTCTATTCAAAGTCATAGGTCCTTTCTCCCAATTTAATAACAGGTCTAAGAGATTATGTCTCTGAGGTAGTATTTTACCTATTTCCTCACTTGAGTGATATTTTGTTTACCAATTATTTGCCACTCAAACATTCTTTTTTTCTGTTTTAACTAAATTCTACTTGCTAAAATAAGAAAAATATAGGTAACTGTGATTTCAAATGTATCAATAAGGACCTCGTTTCTCAGTCATTTTTCTTAAACTGTATCCCCATTGGAGATTGCATTTGGTTGCATCAATAGAAACCTCACACACTGGTTTAATGAAATAAGATCTTGAATTGGGTTCCACAGAGACAAATTTATAGATGGTAAGTTGCATTTGGGAAGTCTTCTCAGGAAACATACTTGTAAGAAAATGTGTAAGGCAAATTAGGCAATAAAGCAGAGTTACAGTAGTGTTGCAACTGATGCCTTAGCTAATCCCACAGTGAGTTCTGGAATTGAAATGATCTTAAAAGTTATCCCAAATTGAGACAGATTATTTGGGTTTTTGCATCCTCACATTAGGCAGTCACTGACTGCAGGTCATTCCCTTTGAAGTGACATAACCTTGGGCACAGGGATTTCCTACAGCTGAAAGCTACTCCCAGTGAAGTACACATCTAGTCAGTAGCTGTACTTCTCAGCAGATGAGCACAGGATTGTCACTCTGAATAGAGGCTTGGGGCTAAAGGTCATAGTGTGTTCTTGGACAGTATGGTTTCCCGGCTCAGATTCACTTGCTCTTATAGCAAATTTGCCCATCTAGGAACAGCTTCTCCTGGGTGTTTAGTGCTCTTATATTCAGGGGAAATATACAAAGACAGTTGGTAAGAGTAGGAACTGCATTTCAAGACTGTTATTGATCTTCAGATAGTAACTGTTGCTCATTATCCCCCTCATGCACCAGTCTAGTTTCCCTTACATTCAGGTAATGCCTCTGCTGATGGGATGATCCAACCCTCATCTCTGTGGTGTCTAAACTCCAAGGAGCATGCCAGGGCATGGCTACTCTTCTTAACTGTTCACTGTTAAAACTGGGTAAGGGAACACTAAGATACACCACTTAGGGTATTAACAGAGCACCAAACATACTCTACTCTGTCCCCCATTCATGCTTAGCTAGGACTGGACTATACAGCCAGCCTAAGTTTCAAGAATTCACTCTATGGTGCTTGAGATATGAAGAAAAGAATAACCCATGGATTTGGGTATACCACCAAGTCATTAAAGAGAAATAATGAAAGGTTCAGGATGATAAGTCAAAATTCAAGGCAAAATTCAAAACTCAGAGGGTATACTGGCATCATTTAATAAAATCCTTAATCTCTTGCAGATGAACAGCCATAGTATAGGAACAGGCTCAGGACTGAATTTTAAGAGTACCTGCAAGGAGATGCAAGATTGAAGTGTTATCCAGCTTTGGACAAAACTATGGAAGGATATGGAGGTAGTTAAAAATGTGTGATCTTGGCATATCCTTGTGGCAATAGTGGTTTAATTGACTAGACATGTTCCACATACATCCCAAGATCCCCAATTCAAGACAGGGGCTCAGGGAAACAAGATGATCAACTAAATAAAATAAATAAATACATCTTCCTTCTCTTCCTGCCTTCCTGCCTACTAGCCCTCATTCCTGCCTCTAACTTTCCTTAAAAAAATCTTTTTGAACAAAGAAATGCTGTGAACACCAGCATTGCTTCATTTTTGTAATGCTTAATTAACATAATGATGAGAAATTGAGGAGGGATGATTAAGAGGTTGAAGAAAACTGCCCAATAAAAAATGTAATAACCTCAACTCAGTTTTCAAATCTGAGCTTATTTCTAAACCTAGAACCCACTGACCTAAGCTGAGGTCAGATCCCTATGAGGAAAGACTGAAATACCAGAATCTATGGCATTTACTTGGGTAACCATGAATTGGAAAAATAATAACAAGTTATTTCAAATGTTATTAGATACAGGGTCTCAATTGATATTGATGCCCAGGTACCATACCTCCATCATTACCTTTGTCCTAAAAAGGGAGAAGGCAAGTTTCAACTCACAGAAGGTTTACAAGGATCCAGAAACCTTGCTGGTACATATTTCCTTGACAGCTGTATGCATACTGAAATGAACAAACTTTGAACATCACAGAAATTCTACATTAGTTCCTTGATCTGGGGAGTAAGAATGGTCCCAGTGGTAAAGGCTGTGACAATATCTGAGATAGGCTCTCACCAACAAAGTTATTAAGTTTTTTAAATTGTCATATCCTGAAAAATAGCAAAAAATCTACACTTGAAGACTTTAGGAGTGATGCTAGTGCCCATCATATCCCATTTAATTAATCAGTCTGACCCTTACAAAACACACATGGATCATGATGAATAAATATTTAAGGAAAGATGCCTTAATTGTGTTGTGCTAAATGTTGCAAATTAACATAGCTTTATTGAAGCCATAGTCTAACAATTTTATTCTTTTCCATTCTTATTTGGAAAGAAGATCAGAAGCAATTTGTTTTGTTTTGTTTTTTAAGGAAAGGTGCAGGCAGGAATGAAGGTTAGCAGAGGCAGTCAGGCAGGAAGAAAGAAGTGGAGGAAAGGAAAAAGAGGCACTTGATTTTATTTTAGTTGTTCATCTTGGTTGTTCCCTCTGATCCCAGGATGGGACCCAGGTCCTTGGGCTATATGTGGACTGTGCCCACTGAAGACAATTGACCAAACCACTACTCTACCAGGACACACTGGAAGCAATTTGTATTCATGTGAAATTGATGAGAATATAGACCTGTGGTCATGCCCTAAGGGTATGTTAGTTTCTCTTATTTTCTCTACCAATGCAATCAAAATTCTCTGAATGCCCTGTAGATCATTACACAGGAGGGCCTCAGCTTACAGTACTTCTCTGTAGCACATATAACAGATATAAATAAACTCTAAAGCATAGAAAAGAATAAAAGATAGCAAAATAAAGTATTGAGATTTTAGTGCATATTACTTTTGTTTAAATGTAAATTACTGAAGTGTATGTTTATGTAACTTAAGTTTTAATAATGGCTTATTTAACACAATTTTGGTTTGCAAAATTTCTGAAACTTTACAAACAGCTCCTGTGAGATGGTTCAATTGACTTTGAATTATTTCTGTAAGAGAATATTTTTACTCTCCTTTGGCACTCACCCCAACAACTCCTTACTATCCAGGGTAGAGGGCATAGAAGACTTCCATAATCCAAAAAATGTTTCTGTAGTCCCAGGTACTGACCTATTAGAGTCTGCCTATAACCACAAAGACCTAATAGATTCTTTCCCAATGTCATCTTCTTTTGCACTCCGTCTCTCTCAAAACATATTTCTTTGTTCCTTATCATGCTCAAAAGTTTTGATGATTCTTTAAAAATTTCTGAAAGATGCATTTACTATTGAAATATGAACATATTCTGAGTCTATGCTGTCCTAACATTATAGAGGACAACTCAGGAGGGTGAAATAGAATGACTCCAAAGCATTACAGATTATTTGAGTTTCCTGCACTCAGAAAAATAAGAGCAGCGAGGGAAAGAACCATGACAATACCTGGAGATAAAGTAGGTAATAGGGAACGAAGCTCCCTGATCTAGGCTCCGCACTTGAGAGGGTCCTGCTAAAGCATGAAGGCATATTCTTCTTGATCAAAGAAGTTAGAAGTATGCCTTTGTGACTTAGTAGTTTAATTAACACTGGCATAGCCCACATGCATTCCAAAGGCCTTGGTTCAAGACCTGGGGCCTGGGGGAAAGAATCAAGATGAACAAAAAAATAAAATGTTTCTTTCTCTCTTCTCCTCCTGCTTGCCTGTCTACTCACCTTCATTCCTGCCTGTACCTTTACTTAAAATAAAAAATTAAAAAAAAAAAAAGAATTTATAGGACCAAGAGAGATGGCTACCAGAATTCATAATTCCATTTTCTAGACCATACTTCATGTTCAAATGAACTTAAATTTGTTTTAGGACCTGCACAGTCTTCTTTTCCACTTTATTCTCTGTGAGTTGGGTTGTTTCTGCCCCTCTAGACTAAATGGGTACTCAAGAGGCCACCCACTGCCTAGAGAGAAGGGGTTGGAATGGACTTGAATTTAAGGCTGGGTGTCCAAATGCATGCACACAAGACTCTTAATAGTAGGAAACAGAGTCTAATTAGGAAAAGAAGGCACAGGCCACAGGTCAGGCTTACTTATAGTATTGCCAGGCCTGCCAAATGTTAGAGATGAACTTGGGAAAGAATATTCCAAGCAGAAAGATTAGCAATTGGGAGGCCCTGATGTTCCTCATTTCTTGTGTCAATCTTCCCAGTCTCACCTCAGAAATCATTATGCCTTTTTCTCCTGATTCGATAGGTTAACAATCTTTACTACATCCATGATCTTTGAGTAAAAGATGGTACCACTGCAACCAACCCCATCCCTCTCTGACCTGTCCTGCCAAAGCTACACTTCTCAGTGGAGGAGAACATTTACACTCAGAATTATTTACACTCAGAATTATTTTTAATCAAGTGTTCATTCTTAGGGTTACTACATAAGGGACTTCTTTTCTGCACATTCCCATGACTAAATATTTATTTGGGAAATCTCACTGGATCTAACAGTGCTTCAATTCTACTTTCCTCTACACACCTAGGGAAGCTTGATTCTTTTGAAAATTTCTTGACCCTGGTTTACCCTGATTTAGGGGCCACATTAGTCATCAGTTCGTTTCAGGGCACTCAAGTACCTTGTCAATGTACATGGCTCTACATTGACTCTGACAGTACTCTGATGGGCATTGGCCACTGCTGTCACAGGTACAGAAGAGCTGATTTCAAGTGACTGGCATCCACTGATAGGCCTAACTCTCCTGCTTTAGAAAGACTGCAACCTGGCATCTCAGCAACATTAGTGTGCTGCTTTCCAGGTTTAGCAATTCCTAGACTCAAGAAAAAGATCAGGGCATCTTGGGCATCTCCTGCCAAGGGCCATATTTTTATTTTATTTGAAATCAAGATGAGACCAAGAAATCTTCTTAATAGAAATTCACTTCACTTAGAAATCTTGAAAAGACTTCAGAAAGGGAAATGCTTTTTCAAAGAAAATCTTAGCGAGGCATTACACTCTAAGCTATCATAGCCTTTTGCAGGACACACTAACTTCCTATATGAACATATTACAGATGCAGATAGCAATACAACTTATTTGAGAACAATGAAAAAGAGCTGCAAAAAGCATGGCATGGAGTTCAATGAGAACTTTTGGAGCTGACAGGAACATAACACGTTTGCATATTTTCCTTACAGAGTGAGTGTCACATAGAAGAAAGTTATCTTCACAAGCAATGCTCTGAGATGTCTCCTCCCACTGCTCCCATAATTGCCTATCTCTAGTGAACTTTATGAACCACTGAAAAGTCCTCCCCTGAAAGAGCTTCCTCTGTGTGAAATTCTCAGTGCTTACATTCCCAGGCTGTCTTTTCACTGGAGTCTCCTTATGGTCAATTCCTTGAGGAATTCACTGTGCTTAATTTTAGTATCGCACAGAGACAGTTATGCCTCACTCATTAAGTTATTTTGAATCATCCTCTTAAATGAGGGGATTCTCTGTAGGTCTGACTGTCTGTCACTAATTGCTTCCCACTTGTAAACATCTTTGAAGGAAAGCATCTTTTGTTGCCTTCAGGTGAACACTTGGTTTTGTTTTGCTTTGGACCCCATATACTCACCTGCCTCTTACTAGTTTGGGATGGTGGGGGTGAGGTGTTTCATGATACCTTTTCCCTGGCCCCAGATAAAACTGCATAATTTCATCAATGCAGTTTTGAGTCACTTCTTTGATTTCTATTTGTCCTGTTGATATTGTTTGGAAGCATTTGGAAGCCTTTTGCTTATGCTCTCTTTTCTTCATTGTTTTAAATAGAATTTCAACTGGATAGTAACCAAGTTACAGTTTTTTCCTCTTGTTTACTGAAATCTGGGAAAAATAAACTTCTGTGTCTATGTAACTTTATTAGCCATGGTTACTAAATGATAGGATTCTGAAAAACTAACTGTGTGTAATACATATAAAAATGTGATGATTAATGTAGAAATAAACCATCATTGTAAAATTCACATTTTGAATCAAATTAAATTAAATTTAATTAAATCAAATTAAAAAAGGGTAATATTTGCAATGACTGATATTGATAGGTTGGGTACTTATTGCCATTGTACTTAGAGATCAATGCATTTTAATGTTATTTTTATATAGGATATTTTTTATGTTCCGAAGTTATTTCTTCAAAGGCATTACAAAAATAAAAAGGAAGCATTTTTAAAAAAACTAATATGTGTCCTCAAAATTAAGTAATTTGGGCACATCCTGATACACTAGCAGTTTGGTCAATTGCCTCTGGTGCGCATCCTGGGCCTAGGGGGACAACCAAGATGAACCACTAAATAAAATAAATAAAAATGCTTCTTCGTCATCGCTTTTTCTACCTATACACCTCTGCTTGCCTTCATTCCTGCCTACACCTTTCCTTTAAAACTTCCTGTTAAAAAAACAAATCACTTTTCTCGTCCATTTAAAACTTCTTTTAAGTAATATTCCTTTTTAAAAATAAACTTAGATGTACAGAGTTCAATGAATAACAATTTTTGTTCATGACTCACTCTTGTCATAGGTATGGTCCTCTTGGTACATATGTATGAATGTGTATATGTATGTTTGTGTGTTTATTTTTTTTCAGGAAGAAGAAGCATTTTGTTTATTTATTTAGTTGTTCATTTTGGTTTATCCCCACTGTGTGGGGACTGCACAGACTTGCAGACTTAATATCTGACTCACTAGGGCATACTTAGTCTTCAGTTTTATTTCAAGTAATCATTTTCATATGTAATAAACTGAAAGATAGTCATCTATTTGGACTGATTATATATGCTTTAGCAATTGAATTATTAAACAATAATTTTAATTCTCAATTCTTAATAATATTATGTTTGTATACTTGAAATTGATTAGCTTTCTTGAGGAGAAAAAGAACTGAAACATAGACCTTTATGTTATCCACCTGTAAGTCTTGCAGAACTATTTTAATTAAAATTTTTTTCTCATAACAGGACAATGTATATGGCATGAGCAGAGAAATATCAAGAGTAATTATAAAGCCAACAGTTATGATCTTTGACCCACTGCTCAACCCATTTCAATATCTAATTGATGTTATCCTCTAGATCTTCTGGTTCACTGCAGGGCAGCTGATGCACTATGTCTTCCTTATAGGATACTAAGGCTTCTTTCATAAATAAATTGAAAGTTTTACACTGAATATTGTCTTTCAGTTTTCCTCATTATCCCTCTTGCTTTAAGGTTTTTGTATAATACACTATTATCTGTTTTCATCACAAACACTATATGGACCCACTATTCAGGCAAGAAATCACAGCCACGATAATCAACAATAATACCAGCTGCTGCAATTTGGCTTTCTAATTTATCAACTACACTATGTTCATCTAACATGGGACAATCATACTCTTCATCATGACCATCATACAACTGCCCTTCTTGAGCAAGTTCTTTAACTAGTGTGATTTTTCCAGCACCTGATGTGCCTGTGAGCAAGATATTTGAAAGCAACATGGTCCTCAGCATGTTGGTTTCAGGAGCATCATGAATATATTTTCAGTAACAAAAGTCCCATGTATTTCTGTACTTATCATGAGACCTAAAATTTTAACAAAAATTTGTATCTCTCTTTGATTTATCTTCTTCCTGTTTCCCTTTCGACTTCCAGTTAATGTTAACTATTATCCTGAATCCCTTGTATATCATTCCCTTATTCTTTAAAAATTAACTTTTATTTTATAATCATTCCTGTTTTTCATTTTTGTTATTTTAAATATTTTTAAATATGCCATATTGTTTATAGTGGAACTTATGTATTTTTAAACTAAGCATAACATTTTTTATTATATAAACATCCCATCCATATTCTTGTTTATAAACACTATTTTTTCTATGTTTTATGACTATTTCATACCTTTTTCTTATTTTTTTCCTTTTATCTTCTTATTAATAGTTTTCTGGATAAAATATATAAATTTCATACATTGTATAGCTCTGAGAAGTTGACATTAAATGCAAATGAAGCCATCCCAAGATAATAGTTAAGATTATACTGCTATTCTAAATGGAAAGAGAAAGACATATCTTTAAGTAAGTAGTTTTCCCCCGAAACTAGAAACCAATAAAACTGAGGTTTTACAACAACTCAAATTATGAGATTAAAAAAAGTTAAATGCATTTGAAGGGTTATATTGTTACCAGTATAGTTTAGCTTTTCAGTAAATGATTTCAACCCAAGTATTTTAACCAAAACTTTTAAACCTCAAGAACTAAAGACTAAAGTGAGATACAGTTACCAACCAAACAAAGCTCCTTCTTATGTCTATTCTGCAGTCAATAGGAACACTTGATACATGTCCTGAATGTAGGTGATAAAAAAAGAAAAACAGGTTCTCTTTTGCATCAATAGAGAGGGGTTAACTTCTCAATGGCACCTGGAAATCTTAATGTCACCCTCTTTATACAGATACCTTTGATGGTGCTCTCCCACAGTAACACTGGGCTTGACAACGCAATTGGCCAATGGAAAATATGTTGACTCCAACAGATACTTGAAAAAGTACTTGTCAATTTCCTTTTCCTCTTGTGGAACTGTTCTCTGCCATGAGAGCATGCCTGGGCTATTCTTTAGAGGAATGTGAGAAACACAGAAGTCAAAGCAGCCAAACCTCTCCCAGATCAACCAGCTCCAGGCAATTCAATAGTTAATTTCAGACTTATAAATAAGCCTACCTTGTTCAAGTCCAGTCCAGAGCATTATCATTAATGCTCATCTGACTATCTATAACCTGGAGAGGAAAGAAATAAATGACTATTATCAAACTACTATACTTCGGAGATATTTATGTTGCTGGTATTGCTCATAGTTTCTGAGTGGCATGCCCCTGAAGGTGGCCTCTTAGGTTCACTAACCTGGTAGTTATTGGGTAGTGGTCTTTCTCTCAATCTCCACTCTTGCTTCTTGAAAAAATATTCCAGGATAGTTTTCCAGACTTTGGGACTAATGTCTTCATTTATTTTTCCTACACACAGTTCTCTGTCTGGTTTTTGTGTCACAGTTTCTTAAATCTTCCAGCTCCATTTCCTACTCAAGTCTTCTCTCTGCTTTCTTACTAGATTTGATGGTCCATTATAACCAGACCCAAATAATTACCAAAAGAATGGTTTCTTTTTCTTTGAAAGCAAAGAAAGTAGCTTAATTTTCAAAAGCTCCCAGAAGTAAAGACAGTGCTTTGGTGTTGGGATAGAAGTTGGGGGGTTGGAAAGAATACTAAATAAGACGACTTGAATTCAGAGATCCTTCTAACATATCAAAAAGAGTGAAAACTGTGTGTGTGTGTGTATATATATAATGTAAATGCATATATATATATATATCACGATACAGACACATGATATATGTATACATATTACCAAATTAGAAAGGCTGAACATTTTATGCTGTAATACAAGCACTTTTTGCAGGTATGCGTAATTCAAATTTCATGTGAATAATATTTATTCTTATTTTAAAAGATGTCATCACCCTATGAAGTTTTACTTATCACTACCAACACTCACAATATGCTAAATATGACACAACTATCCTGTCAGTTGCATGAACTACATGGAATTTGATCCATTCTTCCTATTCCCACTCACTCATTGATGTCCACTGCCTATGAAGTTATTTGAGGCGGTCTTGACTTTGAAACTATACTTGGAAGAACAAAAATAATTTAAATGATTATAATAAGACTATCTCCAGATTCTCCTCACATTACTAACCTCAGTATGCTATATTTTAGCAGAGATGGAGAGAATATTCTTCTTCTTACTACTGCCTCATATGCAGATACCTCTGTGTTGCCAAATAAACCCTCTTTCTTGTCCCAAAGTCAAGATTTTGCTGGAAGCTTCTTTTTCCATAAATCTTATGAAAGAGTCTCTAACACTGTGCCAGGATATAATATTTACAAAAGATAGCTTGCTGTCCACTGCACCCCTATTTTATTCCATCCTCCTCTTTTTTTTTTTTTTTTTTTTGGCAGCAATCTCTCCCCTGCTAATCAATTCATGCAAATAATTGCTTTTAGACCACCCACTATATTAACTCATTAATTTTTTTCATGTTTGCATGAATCGTAGTGGTAGATACAGCTTGAGTTCATGGTAGGATAGGACTTCCCTTTATTTTGCGTTAGGGAGCATTAACATGCTGCTACCACAGAAATTGTATTAATTAAATTTTCTGATCTTCATTCTCTCACCACACGATCAGATCACCATTGAAATGGCTAAATCTGAGTTGCTTCCAATATCTCATTAAACATTGTAGTCATTATCCCTCTGGGCTTTAACTGTGAAGAGAGAAATGAATTCAAATAACCCCCTACATCTCTGCTCCTCAATGAACCTACCACAATGAACCTACCACACCTGCAAAGCGTCTGGCACATGGAAGGCACTGAATACCTTTTTGATGAATGATGGAATATCCAAACACCTACTTATCCATAACTTCAGATGCAAGGAACAAGACAATAAGAAAATGGGGGCAAATAAGACAAAAAAAAAAATCAGCAAGAATGACTAGTTTCAATTTCATGGTGCCCAAGATTTTGCAAACACTGAATGCAGGAGAGCTTATGATAGTTGCCAAAACATAACAGAATGTGTCTCTTCCCTACATCAAACTCTTTGTTCTCCTTTGTACAATTAGTAGCAGCTTTGGGGAAAGATGTGTAACAAATATTGTTGCCACAGTAATACCTGCTCTTGTTCTACTATTTGCAAATTATTATCCTGCTATACCTTTTTTTCAGAACTTACTCTTAAGATAATTCATTTCACCATGGTATTCATGAAAATACTCCTTTTTAATAGTTGATACAAAATTGCCTTGACAGAATTAGGAAATATCCTTTTTACCAGAACTCAAATTATGTGCTGCAGTATGAAATCATCTATTGCACCTGTATACAAGGTAAATCTATTCTGTTAACTATTCTGTTAAAATATTAGCTGAAAGCTCACAAAAGCAACAGAAATTAAAATATACTAATTGGGTCACAAAGATAATTATAGAAGAGTTCAGACACCAGGTGACAGAACATCTTTGTGTTTCTTCTGGGATAATCCAAATCTGACAAGGTTATATTTACAATTGAAAATCTAAGTGATTTGTTTATGGATTTTGGTAAAGTGCTTTTGAAAACCAAACCATTTTGGATATTTTGTAAAATATTAGGAAACATATTCTAAAAATCTTTATCTTTGAGTTGATAACTCAAGACTCCCTCAACTTGTTTTGGATCTTAAAGCTTTATTTTTGTAGACTGACACAGATAAATTCTCATTTCTATTGTATGAGTCAAAAACTATGTCATTCCTTGTGAGACACTTGGACAACTTAAATTACTTTTATTACTTATAGATGATGGTAGATCAAAGAACTTGACCTTGGATTCCAGAGCTAAGACGCATCCCAAAACTTTCCCCAATTTCACCAATAAAAGTACAGCTGACCATTTTCCACTGAAGCAATGACAGTGGGGCTCCCCACAGCCACAGCATAGTAGCAAGCTTAAGGTACACACCAGAATTTGGGAAATAAGAGGGACCACATTGAAAAGATTACATTAGAAATCTCACACATCTGTACAACAAAGGGATTAGGGAGCATGATGACAGCAACAGGGTGACTGGCTGCAAGGCAGCAGGCAAGAAAAAGAAAAAAGATTAGCAGATCCAGTCTCTGGTCCCAGGGAAGGGAGAGTGAAAATCACATGGTGTATACACACCTGGCACAAGTGAAGCTCAAAGTGGAAGGGTTGAGATAGGAAACTCATCTGCATTCTGGTCAGAAACCAAGTGAATAATCACAAAAAAGAGGACAGAACTCCCCTTCCTTACCCCTTGGAATCAGCCCTTGAGCCACGCAGAATACTAACACCACAGTGGATGGACTCAGAGACCCAAGTATGGGATCTCAGAGAAAGTTTTGTTACAGTAACATTCATACAATCAACCTATACACACAACTACAACTATTTCCTACCCAGAGAACACCTCCCCCACTCATCATCCATCCTTCAATCCCCTAACTCAGAATGCAACCCTTGTTACAGAAGACTTCAAGGGTCAAAAATACAAAATGGAACCAGAGCAACTTCTGCTGGTAAAACAAAAATTAAGCATCTCACCTCCAAGACCCTCATGGTTAGAAAGAAATCACAAGATATTCTGAGATGACAAGAATCATACACTCACCATGTTACCTCACTAGAAACCAAGTTTAAAGACATAGAGGATTATAACTTGCTAGCAGATAAATAATTCAAAGTAACAATCATTTAAAAACCTCAAAGAGATCAAAGGAAACTGAGAAAAACATTTCAAAGACTTACAGTAGGGATCAGCAAAACAAATTAAAGAAATATAAGAGAGGTCAGCAAAATAAGTCAAAGAAATATAGAAAAAGTCAGAAAAATAATTCAATGAGCTCAAAAACAGTTAACTAGCAGACAGCAGAAACTGAATCTTTAAATAAGAAACTAACAGAGATTCAGTATGAAGTACACAATGAAACGAAGAATAATACTAAAGCTGTGGAAATAGAATTCACCAAGTGGAAGAACAGATTAGTGATCTGGAAGATAGAAATGTAGAAATAAACTAGGTGGAAGAAAAGAAAGTAAATATAGATAAGTGAAGAAACACTCTGAGAGCTATCTGATTCCATTAGAAAGAGCAACATAAAAATGAGTGCTCCAGAAAGTAGAGAGAGAGAAAGAAACAGAAAACATATTCGACTATATAACAGTTGAATACTTCCCAAACCCTAGAAGGAACTGAATAAATACAAATCAATGAAGCCAACAGAATTCCTGGTTATCTAAATGCAAAGATACATACACCAAAATATGTATAAAATTATCAAAAAGTCCAAGGCAAAGGAAGAATATTAAAGGTATCCAGGGGAAGAAAGCAAGTGCAGATATCCTTGTCACATTATCATCAGTCTTCGCAGGAGAAACATGACAAGCTAGAAGAAACAGGAGTGACATATTCAAAACACACCAAGATAAAAACTACCAGCCAAAAGTATCCTGCAAGACTATATCCTGCAAAACTTCCCTGTATATATAAGGGATAAATAAAGAATTTCCCTGACAAAAGCTGGAGGACTTTGCTACCTTAACTCTCTTACAAAAAATGTTGAATGATACACTTCTTTCTAAATAAAAAAGGTAATAAACAATTAGCAAAACCAGGGGAAAAAGTCAGAATGGCCGAAACAAACCCTCATATATCAATAATTGCCCTAAATTAAATGTACTTAATGAACCAATTAAAATGCACAGAGTGGACAGTTAAATTAAAAAAAACAAACTCAACTATATACTATTTATAAGAGACTCAGTTCAGATATAGAGACCAACAGAGACTTAAAGTGAAGAGACTGAAAATGGTGCTCCAAGCAGATAGCTTCACTAATAAATTATACTAGACTTCCAAAAAATATAATTTTTCACAAAATTTCCCAAAACATTGAAGACAGATTTCCAAAAACTTTTATAATGTCAATATTACTTTGATTTGAAAAGCAGACAAGGGAGTCACGAATAAAGAAAATTAAAGACCAACTTATATCTCTGATAAACATTCAGGCAAAAAAAATTCAATGAAATGCAAGGAAACAAAATTCATTAACTTATTAATCATGCAATATGATCATGTGTTATATATTCCAGGATTGAAAGGGTGGTTCAACATATGCAAATCAATAAATGTGATACATTAAATCAACAAATCAAAGGACAAAAAAATTACATGATCGTCACAATAGGTTCAGAAAATTTTTTTATAAAATTTAACACGGTTTATGTTAAAAACTCTCTAAAAGAAGGTACAGAAGGAAATGTACCTCAGCATAATAAAGGTTATACATTACAAATCCACAGTCAATATCATACTCAATTGGGAAAAATTGAAGGCAAGAATTTCATCACTCCACTTTTTTTAATATACTATTGGAAGTCTAGACCAGTGCAATTAGATAAGAAAAGAACATATAAGACATGCAAATTGGAAAGGAAGAATTAAAATTATCGCTATTTAAGGATGACATAATTATATAAAGGACCCTAAAGTAAAAAACTTAGAAATAATAGGCAAAGATACAAAAAAAGGAGACTAGAAAACTGACATTCAAAGAACTGTTGCACTTTTATATGCCAATAACAAACAACAGAAAGACAACTCAGGAAAACAATTCCATTTAAAATTGCAAAGAATGAAATACTTTAAAATAAACTTAACCAAATCAGTGAAACACCTGTACTCTGAAAAATACAAGATTGTTAAAAGAAATAGATATCCTAAGCTCACAAAGTAAAAGAATTGTTTAAATGGCCATAGTACTTAAAGTAATACATAGATTTAATGCAATGTCCATCAAAATTCCATGGACAGTCTTCATAGAAATAGAACAAAAATCATGAAACTATGAAAAAACCTAACTAATAAAAACAATCCCATGGAAAAATAGCAAATACAGATATATATGCTCCCTGTCTTCACACTACAAAACACATACTTCACACTACAAAGTAATCACAATCAATAAGCATGATACTGGAATAAAAACAGACCCACAGACCAATGGAACAGAATAGAGCTCACACATAAACCCATACCTTCATGGTCAATCAATTTATAACACAGTAGCCAAGGGCATACAATGGGGGCAGTCTCTTCAAAAAATAGTGTTAAAAAAAACCAAAAACAACCGGATAGTCACAAGCCAAAGATTGAAGCTGACCAAGTGATCTACTACCTAACACTACACACGTGCATTATTTGAAAATGGATTAAAGACTTATATGTAGGACGTGAAGCTACAAAGCATAAGAAAACACAAGCAAATCAATCCTTGATATTGGCCTAAGACATGTCTTTGGGAACCTGACTTCAATGTCAAGGGAAATAAAATCAAAATAAACAAATGGGATTACATCAAACTATAAATGAGATTAAATCAAACTATAAAGGTTTTGTACAGTAGCAAAAACTATTATCAAAACAAAAAGTCATTCTACTAAATGGGAGAAGACTTTGCCCACCAAACAGGAGCTAAGATCCAACATATAAAAAGAACACATAATTCTCCACAGCAGAAAAACAATTCATTTAAAAATGGACAGAAAATATGAATAATTTCTCCAAGGAAGACATACACAAGGTCAACAGGTATATTAAAAGATTCTACCTCTCTTGTTATAGAATGCAGATAAAAAAATAATGAGACACACCTCACACTTGTGAAGATCTCTGTCGTCCAAATGTCTGGAATCAAGAAGTGTTGACAATGATATAAAGAAAAGGGAACTCATATACTTTTAGTGGAAGTGCAAACATTATGAAAAGAGTACAGATCCTTCAAAAAATTGAGAATGGAGATTTGATATAATCCAGTTATCTCACCGCTGGGTATTGACTTTAAAAACACAATGCTAATTAATTCACATAGATATATGCACACCCATGTTCTCTGCAGTGTTATTTGTTAGTCAAGAGCTGGAAACAACCTAAGTACTTATCAATAAATAAGTGGATTAAAAAATTTAGTATATATACGCAATGGAATACTAAACTATCAAAAAGATAAAATTCTGCAATTTGCGACAACATGGTTGAATCAAGACAAATTTTTTTTTCTTAATGAGCTAGAACAGGTGAAAGATAGCATATTACTTCACTCATATAAGGAATACAGAGAAATGAAGGAAAATATGAACAAAATCAATAAAAAAAATTTAGTCAATAAAATCTTTTTAGTGGCTACAAGAAGGGAAGGGGTGGAAAGAAAATTAGGTAGAGGAGATCAATTGTATGTTGAGGTAAGAAGCGGAGTGTCTGTGGTAATTTTAATGTGTTATATTGTAGATGTTGATTTATAATGATGCACATTAAACCTACATGATGAACGCAATGCTCTTTCAATAAATTCAGTAAGTAAATAATAAACAGGCCTATCCTTCCATTAGGTAGAGCTATAATGCTTATAAAATGGGGCAAACAATCCTGACTTCATTTCCTCTTTATAAATGCTAGTGCAGTCATGGAACTATTGATACTTCAACTAGAGATAGCATCCTGATATTTGCTTAGTACATTGATTCTTTGTTCTGATGCATCAAAATTATTTATTATTTTTAGAGTTGCACATAACTAGTGTCATGCCTAGACAGTGGATATATTGTTAAAAGATGATGATGATATTAACCACTGCTCTAGTATAACAAAACATTCATAAGAATATAAAGGTGCTGTAACATCATAAAATGAAAATGTTTTAGCAAGCATTGATGAGTCTCAGTATTTAATCCAATAACAAAATTGAATATACTGCAAACCCATTATTTTTTCATTTATAAAAGACAAACAACACAAATTTTGAAAACTGGGCAAAGGTGCTAAAAAAACAGTTCACCAAAGTAAAGAAATGGCCAACAGGCACATTAAAAATATTCATCCTTTCTTATTATTAGGAAAACGCAAGTCAAAAGAACAATAAGATACTATCTCATACCTGGTACAATGGCTATAATTTAAAAAGGACAGGAAACAAGTGTCAGTAGGAACATGGAGAAAAGGGGAATGCTTATATATTATTGGTGGGAATGTAAATTGATGCAGTTATAAAAAACAATACGGACAGCCCTCAAAAAATTAAGAATATACATACCATATAATACAGATATTTCACTTCTAAGTAGTTATCCAAGGAATACAAAACACTAATTCTAAGTGATATATGCACCCAAATGTTCATTGCTGCATTATTCACATAGCCAATATATTCATTGATACTCAATAGCCTCACTGATGGATGAGTAAGTAAAGAATATGTGTTATATACACACAATTTAATATTCAGTTATTTAAAGCATATATGAAATCCTGTCTTTACAACAATATGGATGCACCTTGACGGCATGCTGCTAAGTGAAATAAATCAGGAAGAGAAAGACAAAAACTATGTGGTTTTACTTGTTTATGAAATATACAGAAATAAAGCAAAGGAACAAATAAAACAAAAATTATCAGAATGTGAGAACAAAATGATGATTAGCTAAATTCCCCTCTGGTAATGGGTAAATGGGTCAATTGTATGGTGGAGTTTAGAAACTAAACTTTTGGTGGTGATAATATAATATGTACAGATGTTGATATATAAAATTGCACACCTGAAACATATTTGTTGTAAACCAATGCAATCTCAATTTTTAAAAATTGTTATTTTTTGTCAAATTTTTGGAAAATAAGAAACTTCAGTTTCATTTTTTTTAAATCCTGATGTCATGCCTGAATAAGTTGAGTTTTTAAGAGCAACCATATATTTTAGCATAGTCTCTCTACCATTGCAATTTCCAATAAATTGAACTTGTTAAAAGCAGCAAATGAATTCAACGATTTCTGGAAGCTCTTGTTTATTTGCCAAACAAAGAGCACCTATCATTTTCTTAGCAACTAAAAAATCATTACCAAACAGAGAAAGGTGAAATTATCCTACTCCAGGGGAGAAAAAGGCAATGATATAGCCTTGTCAGTTAATCTCAATATCCACTTTGACTTGCCATTATTAGGATTATGCAGAGCATATTTTTATGTGTATGTAGGTTATCTGTGTATCTTCTCTGAAGAGAATTTCTGTCCATTTTTTTAGTGGGTTGTTAGCTTTTTTGCTGTTGAAATTTATGAGCTCTTCACATATTTTGGATATTAACTCCTTATCTGATGATGGTACAAAAATATCTTCTAATTAATAGGTTACCTTCTCATATTAGTCATGTTTTGTTTTGGTGGTCAAACTTTTTTTAGTTTTATGTAATCCCATTTACTTGTGCTTTGTTTTCCTTTGCCTTTGGTATCACTTCCCCAAAAATCTCTCTGAAGTTGATGTTAGAGCATGTTATTTATGTTTTCATTGATGTATATTATGGTTACAGGTCTTACATGCATGTCTTTAATACATTTTAAGCTTTGTGTGTGTGTGTGTGTGTGTGTGTGTGTGCGTGTGTGTGTGTGTGTGTGTGTGCATGGCATTACTGAGTAGTATAGTTTTTTTTTCTCTTTTCTTATTTTTTTATGTGGTTGTCCAGTTTTCTCAGCACCTTTTATTGAAAGGATTTCCCTTTCTCATATGATCTTAACTCCTTGTTATATATTAATGTCCATATATGTATGTTTTTATTTCTGTACTTTCAATTCTGTTTCATTTATCCATGTGCTTGTTTTTTCTCCAATACACTAGTATCTTGATGATAATTGCTCTGTAGTATAATTTGAAGTTGGGGAGTATTATTCCTCCATATTTCTTTTTTTTTTCTCATGATAGCTTGACTATTTGGGTTCTTTTGTGGTTCAATACAAATTTTAGCATTGTTTGTTCTCTTTTCTTGAAAAATCGTCCTGGAATTTTGATAGGAATTTCATTGGCTCTGTATATTGTTTTGGTTAAAATAACCATTTTAACTAAGTTAATTCTTCCAATTCATGAGCATAGAATATCTTTCCATCATTTTGCATCTGCTTCTATTTCTCTTAACAATATCTTGCAGTTTTCAATGTATAAGTTTTTCATAATTTATTCATAGAAAAATGCAAATAAAAATTATAATGAGATATCACCTTGCCTAAGTGATAATGACCTACATAAAGAAGACTAGAGACATTAATTGTTGCCAAGGGAATAAGTAATAAAGAACCCTATTACAATATTGGTGGGACTATAAATCATGAAAATTGTGGAAAACAGCATGCATATTCCTCAAAAAAAATAAAAATGGAGCTATGATTTCATATAAAAATCCCACTTCTAAGTCTATATCTCTGAAGAATACAAAAATATTAATCAGAAAAGATATTTACACCTCTATGATTATAGTAGCATAATTCACAACATCCAAGACATGGAGGCAACCTAAATGCCCACCAATCATTGACTGGATAAAGAAGCTGGGGAAAATGCACTCAACACAATTCTAAAAATAAATAAAATTAATATAAATAAATAAATAAAAAAGATTACAGAAGAAATACCCAACGTGTCAGTATCATCATAACAGCCAACAGAGTCTCATCTAATATAAAGCTGATAAAACATAAATTTCTGGGCCTCTCACTTGAAGTTTGCCTTAAAGTTCTTATGAGAAACTAGAAATGTGTAATTAAAAAAATTGCATGAGTAAAGAGTATCAATTATATAGTGAAAGAAGAATTGGACTAGCGGTGGCAAACAATGTATTGTATTCAGGTCTTGATTTGCAAAGATGCACATTTTAAACCTACAAAATGTTATGTCACAATGTTCCTACAATAAAATTAATAAAAAATTTTAATTGTGAAATGTAATATATTTTCACTGCAATTGATTAATGCCACTGCCTTTTCCCACCCCATCTTCTCTGTCACACTCACCCATATGTTAAGTGGTATTGGAAAAGCCAGAAGCATTTTGAGAATCTGGCTAAGGGAGATTTGAGGACAGCTTTACTATGACATTTTCATTTAGTTTAATAAGTGAAACAAAATTTGAATGATGAAGAACTTTATTCATTCTCTAATTATGTAAGACATTTTTTGATTGAATAAGATGGTGATTATTCAATCCAGGAAAAAAATATTTTCTCAAATTTAGGTATTATTTTTACTATAACCACCACAAACACAACATATTTTAAATATAATCTCCATTATTTTCCATCACTTTCTTTTTTTTTTAGACATCAAAAATATCTAAAACATGTATACATATGATAATCATATGTATTATATGTATATAATCATGTATTCAGAACACTTGTTTGAAAAAGTGATGTTTTAGCAGAGAATTGAACATATATCTGAGGGAAGAACATTCCAGGTAGATGGGCTTATATTCTTCAATAAGGCTATTGTACAATGTATTGTACAATGTACAATCGACAAAACAATAAATAAAACCTAATTTGAATTTGCTAATGTTCGGTGGTGGAAATGCTCATATTATAATATTACAGTCAATTTTAATCTTACTGCTGGGAGAAAAGCACAGTAACATACAGATGTAATAAATGTAAATAATCTTGAGTATAGATAAAAATACTTAAATATGATAAAATGATTAGGTAGAATAAGTTAAATATTACTTTTGTTTTAAATATATTATTAGTCACATATTTATATTCTTTAATTTTTAACTTTACTTGTAAAATTATTAAAAATCTAATAATTGACTCTCACAAACAGGGATACACTACTCCTACTATTACATAAAAACATGAGAATTCACTCATGTAGAAAATTAAAGAAAAAAAGAAAATAACTCAGTGATGAGCCCTTAGACTCTGATAATAGAATAGTGGTTACTAAAGAGAAAGGGGAAAGGAAGCCAATAAAATAAGTAAATTGTATGATGATAAAAGAAGACTTTGAGCAGTAATCACAATGTAGTATATATAGATGCTAAAGTATACAGCTGAGCACCTGAAAAAGAGCTAAATAAACAAACAAAATTAAAACGTATGTAAAACATTTAGTAAAGGTTCTAGTGTGTAGTAGATGCCATTCATTTATTCACATATATTTGTTGATTCTGTACTATGTGCTGGACATTTGTGTTATATAACTAAACCAAGCAGTCAAAAATCCTTGCACTCATTGAGCTTATATTCTAATGAGCAATAAGCGTTCATTAGCAACATAAAAAAGGAATGTGAGAAAAAAATTAAAAAGAAATTTAATGTCAATGCATTCAGTCATGCTGTGGAAACATACTCTACGACAGTGGAATTAAAGAGAAGGATCAACTCTAATTTTTACCTGTAAAGTCACAGATAAGCTACAGAAACTTAAGCAAGAAACTATACCATACAATGAGAATTATTTAATCCTGATGTGTATAGGGTATTGTGGGAATTCCCTAAAGTAATTCTATGGAGTAAAGTTGATCAGATCTAGTCAAAGTCTAGGAAGCAACAGGAAGAAGACATGAAAGACCATGATAAGTTTAGTGGGTTAAGACAGGGTTAGATTCTAGAATCAGTGGATGAACTAGACTTCAGGTAAAATAAATTAGAGAAAAAATATTCAAACTTAATATAGGTTACAAAAAAAGTGAAATTAGAAATTTCCATTTCTGAAGATTTGTTTGGGGGAGAGAAGGTCATTGAAATAAATGACTAGTTACACAAAGAACACCAAAAGATGTTGGAATTCTGAGTAATATTGTTTTTTATTATTATAGGATAAATAAATTTAGGAGAAAGTAGTTTTACTAGTTGAAGCATGAAACTTTTCCCAGTTTGCCGTCTAAGGCTGATTTTATGTATCTTAGAAACTTTCCTATTGGATCAAATACGATATAGTTTCAAAACAGAGTCTTATGCCTCACCTTGAATGTGTTCTTTATAAAGTAATATTGGCTATTAGAAATAAAAGTCCTAAGAACAGGTATTAAGATGGGAAGGAAGGAAAGAATAAAGGAAGGAAAGGAGGGAGGAAGAAAAGAAGAAATCGAGAATTAGGTAAGAAAATGGAGGGAGAGGGAAAAAATGAAGAAAAATAAATCTGGGAAATCAATTCAAGACAGTAGCATAGGACTAGCCTGCACCCACCTCCTCCCATGGGCACAACAAATTTACAGCTGCATATGGAATAATTTACAAGGAAAGAGACCTGAAAATCAGAAAAAATAGAGATCCAACAACAAAAAATGAAATGACAACACCAAGACAGGTAGAGAAGACAGAGATAAGCTCTCAGCATACCCCATCTCATGTGTGAAGATTGGCAGTCAGGAGAGATTATGAAGGTATAAAATTTTCCCCTAGGATGGTGGTGCTCTGCATCAAGCACCCAAACTTTCTACTCAGAGCAGTAAAGATGAGCCCCCAGATTGCCACCATTGAGGACTGACGGGGAAAATATCCAGAATAATTTAAGAATTACAGGGAAAAGAGAACCTTTTAAAGGACCAAACCACCGACTCAATTGCCCCATGACACAGAACAGCAGCAATTGTCTGAAAAACATGCGCACCAGAAGTAAAGGAAACTCATTTCCAGAAGGAGGAAGCATTTGGAACAATTCTCAAATTGGAAACACTGACAGATGTTATCTTGGCAACTGAAAGCAACGTTGCTAATTCCAGAACTGGGGGCATCATCTCAGACCCTTACCCCAAGTCTATTACTAAAGACAGCAGTTAAACCCTGCCAAGAGCTCTATTTACTTCCTCAGTATAATGGCACTTCAGCACCAGACATTCAGAGCCTCTGCATGTCATCACCCAAAGCACACCCCGCAATCCACACTCATAAATCTAAGAAGGACTGGAATCTCTACTTACCCATTACATGACAGCAACACACTACAGCTGTCATAGGCCCACAGTATGACCCACTCAACACACCATTGACAGGCCAGGCCATGCATCATGACACATTTGCACAAAAGGAGGGAAATGCAGCCCTCATTGGGACACATCTGAAGTCCTACCTTGGGAGGCCATGGGAGACTATACTCCTAGATGTCAGAGGATAGTTCTTAGACAAGCTATTCCTACAACAGGAGTGGTGCTAGATTTGATTAATAAGAATCATATAACTATGCAAAATGGGGAGACAGAGGAACATGTTCCAAATGAAAGAACAATGTAAAATCCCTTAAAAACTATAAATTAAGCTATAAATAAAAAAGTACCTGATGCATAATTCAAAGTAATGGCTACAAAGATACTCATTAAACTTGAGAGAAGAATTGATGAATTAAAAAATTTTTCTTAAGAGCTAAACAGAATTTTCAGAACTGAAGAATTCAATGACAGAGCTGAAAAATATAATAGGGAGTTTCAGCAACTGACTGAATGAAGCAGAGGAGTGGGTAAGTAAGCTGGTAGACAAAGAAATAGAACTCATAGTGTGGTAGAAGATCATTTTCCCTGACAAAAAAGTTAGTCTGCCAGGAATGTTATTATACTAGGGAGGCTATAGCCATGTCCTATTCTATGGAGACAGCAGCTATGTCCTATTATGACTAAGGACAAACAAGCATCACCTCCCTACTCTGCAGCTATACATAACTGATAAGAGTTGTCAGTAGAAATCACTTGCAGCCAAGAAGATGAATTGCTACCTCAGTATAAGAGGAACTTCCCTAGGGCCCAGCCCCACCTCCCCCTCCCATTGCTCATCTTTAGGTAACAATACACCTGGGCCAGTACCAATACAATAAAGTGCCTTTTCTCTACCTGAATACTCAGCTGTCAGTCTTCTCACTGTCTGGAGGCAGATTATAGGGCAGAACATAACAATAGAAGAGCAAAATGGGAAAATAAAAGAAAGAGTAAAGACCCCTTCTGGGACAACAAGTGGAATCATTTATATTATAGGAGGCTCAGAAGGAGAAGAGAAAGAGAAATAGCCAGAAAATATATCTGAGGATATACTGGCTAAAAATTTACTTACTATGGAAAGGAATCTGAATACCATGAGCAGGAAGTCCAGGGAGATCCTAATAAGAATAACCCAAGAATCAACAGCAAGACTTTCTATAATTAAATTAGCAAAAGTTAAACATAAAGAGAGGATCTTAAAATTATCAAGAGAAAGGCAGCTTGTCACATACAAGGAACACCCACAAGGTTATCAGCAGATTTTTCAACAGAAACTTCAGAGCACAAAAGAGAGTGGCATGACATACTCAAAGGGATGATAGGATAAAACTTCCAGCCATGAATTCTTTACCTGGCAAGGATGACATTCAGAGTTAAAAGAGATATTCAGAGTTTCCTAAATAAGAAAAAAACTAAAGGAGTTAAATGCTAAAGAGACTTCTTTAAACTGAAAAGTGTTGACACTAAGACAAAAATACACAAAAGAAAAAATTCACTGAGAATGGTAATCATATAGCAAAAGTAGAGGGTTGATTATAAAGTAAGCATGAAAATTCAAAGACAAAAAGTGGTGATATTAAGTAAACTTAAAATAACTAGTTAAGGGATACATAAAAGATCAAGACATAAAATGAGGCATCAAAAACATGAAACAGAGAACAGAGTTTAAAAAATATAAAGTTTTAGAATGCATTCAAAGTTAGAGTTATCAACCCAAAACAATATTATATACATAGAATGTACTACACGAAATAAATCAGAGAATGAAAAATAAGGAATTATCTCATTTATATGTGGAAACTAAAAAAAAAAAAAAGGAACTCACAGATGCACAGAACAAGTGGTTGCCAAAATTGGGGTTGAATGAAAACAGTTAAAAGGAACAAAATTCCAGTTGTAAGTTCTGCGATAAAATGAAAGCATGGTGACTACAGTTAATAATCCTGTATTGTGCTGAATATTTGAAAGTGGCTAAGAGAATCATTCTTAAAAGTTCTTATCACAAGAAAAAAAATTGTAACTATGTGAAGTGGTGAATGGTATCTAATCTTCTTGTGATGAGTCTATACAAAAATTACATATACCAAATCATTATGGGATCTACCTTAAATATTAGTTAATTAAAATTTATAAAACTGAGAAAGAGGGAGAAAATTATGCTGTATAAACAGATCACCTTAAAAGATTATTAAGAATTAGTGACTATTCCTAAACCCCCAATTAAAATCAGGTTTTGCAGGTGCAATTTCTGACCTCAGTTCCTGAATATCAGGCCCTCTTGCAGAGAGAAGTTCTGAGATCTGGATAAAAGTGTCTGGTTTAGTTGAGTTCAGTCTGAGTTCCCAGGCAGTTTATTATCTTTTTACTTAGTACTATCTTACATATAGAGGAAGGAAAGTCTATTCAACAAATGCTGCTGGGAAGATTGGACAGCAACCTGCAAAACAATGAAAATAGATTAAATTCATGTCACACACAAAATTAACTCAAACTGCATCAAATACCTAAGCATAACACCTGACACTATAAAATACGTAGAAGAATGTGTAGGAAAAACATTCCATAATATCAACCTGAAAGATGTCTTTGGGGAAGTGACATCTGCGACAAAGGAAAGTATAGTAAAACAAAACACCAGGATTGTATCAAACTAAAAAGTTTTTATACAGCATAAGAAACCACTCCTAAAACAAAAGGCAACCCATTGAATGGGAGGAGAAATTTGCAACGTAGTCTTCAAACAAGAGTTTAATCTTGAAAATACACAGAGTTCATGAACCTCAAGAACAAAAAAGCAAATGGTCCTCTCAAAATAAAATAAATAAATGAAAGACAGAAGACCTTAACTATCACTTTTCTTGAGATGAAACACAGGTAGTTTACAGACACATGAAAAAATGCTCTTTATCACTCACCATCAGAGAAACTCAGATGAAACCCACAATGGGATATGACATCACACCAGTGTCCTATATCAAACAACAAAGTTGGAGAGGGTATGGAGGAAAAGAAATCTTCCTTCACAGTTGGTGTTAATGTAAATTAGTTCAACCTCTTTGAAAAACAGCATGGAGAGTTGTCAAAAAAATAACAGGGACCTACCATTAAAGCCAGCTATCTCACTTTTAGGCAAAAACCTAATGACTAGAAAAGACTTGCACAGTATGCAAGACAGTGGCTACCAGGAGTTAGCAAGAGGGGAAGGAAGGAAAAAGGGAACAGGTGGAGGGGAACAGGTGGAGGTATACAGCACTAGAACTCTGTTGGTGCTTATGTTGTGAAATACACACACTGAGATGGAAATTCAATATCCTAAAATGCATGTAGCAATGTAAACAAAATAAACAATAAAGCAATTTATAAAGAGTGAAAATACTCTTTAGACATGAGAGGTATTCAAAGATGACAGAACCAACTACTCATCTTAGTTGTCCTGATTAGACATTTATTAACCATTTTGGATGGTAACCTTGAACTCAATTCCAAGAAAAGAGTGCTCTGAAGTAAACACTTTGTTAGAACATATCATCAGGATTTCTTGTTACCAATGACATAGAGTCATTCTATTTCCTTCTCCAGGGTTTGGTTTGGTTTTGTTTTTGTCTTCCTGTAGACATAAAATTGCTACTCTTGCTTTTCTGTCCTAAATGGCAACCTAGGAATTGGGAAATGTCACTGCAACTTCAAAAAATAGTTTATTTCTACAAAGTAGCTTAGGTTTTTAGAGGATTATAAAATGTGCTTCTTTATTATTTATAGTAGGCTTATGAAGTTGTCTGTGTGTTTAAGAATGCATTTCTGTGTTAAGGAGCATTTAGAAATTCTAAAAGCTACAGTTTTTACAGTGTTCCACCTAAGAAATCATGAGATCCAACTAATTAAAAAATGAGAGCCAAAGTGACCCACAAAATCAACATGACAGAAAAAAATTAGAATCTTTATCAAGATTACCTCTTGCTTCATCTTCAGAGATTGGAGAAAAAAATATGATCAAATTTCACCCAAGATTTTCCAGTTATATTCAAAAAAGTTATTTTCACTTACTTCTTAACTTCACAACAATCTGTATTTATCATTCCAATTTTGTACATTTTGACATTTGTAATTTTTTAAAAAGTTTAGCTAGTGCTGGATTAAAGACTAGCAACTATTTCTACAGGCAGAGAAGATCTATAGATGTTGAAAGTCTTCTATCCATTGGGTTACTTTCCAAGAGAAGATCACGAAAAGGTGATATAACCTGCTTAGTAGAATGCTTCAGAAGGTCAGAAAAGGAACTATTGTAAGATGCCATCTGATAAAGCATTTCAAGCGGGAAGATAGAGCAAAGGTAAGGAGTCAAGGCATGCCCCAATGTAGTAGTGGTTTAGTCCACTTCCTTTGGTGGAGAGTGCAGTCAAAGTATATCCCAAGGATCCCAGGGACCAACCACCAAGATGACCAACTAAATAAGATAAATAAAATGATTCTTCCTCCTCTCTCGTCCAGCCTGCCTGTCTTTGCTCACCTTCACTTTCCTTAAAAAAATAAAAAGAAAAAAAAAAAAGAGCCAAGACACACTGGCCTCTTATCATCCAAGTAGCCATGGTACATGAGGCATTGAAAGAAGCATCCCATATGGCTTCAGTGGTTGGAATGGAGTCCTTGATTGTAGAAGGAATACAGATGTGAAAAACCTTTTTATTCATAGAACCTCACCAAACTTCAATAACATGTACAAATTTCTTTCCCAGGCAGTCAGAGCTCCCTGAAATTTTGGTTATGGATTTGAAGCTGGAAGTGACATCAAGGAAGCCGAATAGAGAACAAAGGAAAGGTTTCCAGTTTCTATTTATTCCCTTCAACCCCTGCTATCCCTTCCCAATTCTTGTCCCATCTTTTGATTCTGACACAAAGTTACAAATCAAAATGATAGATTACTAAAATAACCAATAACAATAAGTAATGTGCTTAAAAAGTTTATGCAGGTACTAAGTCAAAACATACTAGAATACAAAATTCAAAGCAGGAAATAAACTTTGGGTTCAAAAATACTTGGGTAGTGAAATCTGGAACAATTCTCTGAGCAATGTGGGGAGTTGCTCCAGTTTATTATTGTTTTCCATTTTACTATGAGGAAGATAGTGCCCTATTCGTTTAGAGCTAATATCTTTTACGAATGTATGAGTGACACATTTATTAGCAAAGTTAATAGTACTTAATTTCTGTTTCATGACTGGAAACAACATAGAGTCAATTGTCAGCTTTCACAAGGTGGTTGGCTCCTGGCAAGAATCCCTAATGACTGTCATAAAGACAGTGACAGATGAAAGGGTGAATCCCAAACTGGACTCTGGACACCTTCCAGGATCCCTTCTGTCTTATTAGACAGGAAATGGTAAAGGGAAGAAAGAAAAGCTTGTCTTTTGGTCATCTTTGCTGGCAAGTTTGAAAGTCCTTATTACCTGAGAAGGAACGCCAGTTGGCCAGGTCACACTCCTCTGGACAGTGTCCTCACACCTCGCCCAACTTTTTCACTTATGACTTTCTTTTGGTTTAATTTGGAAGACAAAATCCAGATTATTTTTGACTAAATGATAAAATATAAGTGGGCAGTTTGGTTTAAAAAATGTCAGTTCATATGAAAATTTTGCAGTGGTCTTTGTAAGTGGAAGAGAATTTTCCCTTAAATGACAGGAATTATAGAACAGTGGTCAGGAGAGATTGAAAAAGCATGCACGAGAGCTCTCATTATTTCTTGTCTTCTCTTTTAGGGCAAACATTAGAAAAGACAACTCGTGTGTTATGGGTGAAGCTACTGCTAGACATGAGGAAGCATCTGTAATTTTGGTTGCTTTTTATTTTCTTCTGAAACAGAAAGGGGCATTTAGATTTTATTTTATGGTTTAATTCTTTTCTTAATAGAGGAAAATAAAATAAAATCTAGATTTCAAATCTTTCCCTAATACCTCCACAATAGCAAAGCACTTAGAGTCGTATATTTTTGCTAGAGTGACAAGACATATTAGCCCAAAATTTAAATATAAGAACAGACACAGTGAGAGTTATACTTGCTCAGAATTTACTCTAACCTATATTCAGTAAAAATGGAAATTCCCTAGATATGTTATTAATTACAATTTTTGAAGTAAATTAGTAGGAATTCTTGTATATGCAGTACAAATTATCTTTTCTAGCAAAGACCTTGACTGCTTTTCAAGTTGTGAAATTGTACTTTCCATAGGAATAACACATTATACCTTTTTTAAAATGTTCCTTAGAATGTGCAATATACTCGGGATAAACTTACAAGCATCTTAGGTAGTTATTATCTCATTTTTCTGGTGTGTAAATGGATCTAAGTATCTCCCACAGGCCTCTAACATCTTTCTTCTGAGATCAGTGAACCAGATTTTTTTAGAATCAGAAATGTGCTAGGCCTCTTAAATTTTCCAGTAGAACTGGCATCCTATCTTCTCTGCCCACTTGTTGTGAGCCAAAGAAAATCATGTGAATGATTCTGAAGTTGAAGGGCAAGAATTACATTTTTACCTTGATGAGACAGTGAGAGGTAAAGAATGGGATCAGTCACTTGATATACCACATACTTTAACCCCATCTGCTAATACTGCTCTTATGTCTCCTTTCCTCCTATCCACACTGGGATTTATTTTGCTTCTCAGGTATAACATTACCCTAACTTCATGACACTGGTCTTACTGTTGTCACTCCCTGGATTAAGTCTTTCCCATATAGTTCCATAGTTCACTCTTTTGTGTTTAGATACATCTTAAATGCCATTTCTTAGGAAGTCCACCCCTGATTGCCATATCTAAAAACAGCTGCCACACCTACTACCCATATATACACCCTACTCATTATCTGACTTTTTAATAGGAGGTATTCAAATAATTATTTAAAATTCCATCACTATATTGCAAGTTCCTAGAGACAGATCTTTCGTCTGTCTTACTCATCATTTCCCATGTATCTAGGGTAGTACCTGGTACATGGGAGTTTTTCTACAAGTATTGAATAAGTAAAAGAAAACCATACTATTAGACATAGAAACAGTCCATTCAAAAGTGAGCCTGTTTATTCTTGGGTCTGATCCACAGGCCTAGGAATCAGAAGTATCTTCTTAAGTCTACCTTTCCAAGAAGATTATATGAATATTTACATATTTATGTATATTATACATACATGTCCTATGAAGTATTCTCTTTCCCGTGGATCCCTTGTTATGTATTTGGCCACAGAATGAATAATGTGCCTCTTGCAAGTAAGGAGTCATAAACACATATGTCACAGAACAATATTAGGACATGCTGCAGACACAGTAAGCAAAAATGTTTTCTCGGTCCTAACAGTTAAGAAGGCCCTTCATCTGACTTCTAATTCTCCAGACAAACTTTTACTATCTTGCATTTCTTCTTCTTTTTCTTTTCCTTTTTTTTTTTCGGGGGGGAGGTGTGGGGGAAATGCCGGCAGGAATGAAGGTAGGTAGGCAGGTAGACAGGAAGAGAGAAGAGGAAGCTTTTATTTATTTTATTTTGTCCTTCATCTTAGTTGTTTCCCCAGGCCCTGGTACATGAACCTGGATCCTTGGGATATTTGTGGATTGAGCCTGCCAGAGACCACGGATTTAACCACTAAATCACCAGACATGCCTTGTATTTCTTCTTAGTTGACAGAATCAAGAAAAAAGAAATAAAATGTGAATTTTACCTGGACCCATAAAAGGCCTCAAATACACAGTTCAGGGAATGATGACAACCTGAGTGAGGCATTTTGGGATTCTAAGAAACTATGTGGACCTTCAGCATCTCCAGATCACACTAATAGGCCTCTCAAGACTGTGTTTGGCTTCAAGGAGGCCATTAATGAAGTTCAGATTGAACCTGTGCAGTTTTAGCTCTAAAATGTTTCCTTAAAATTTTACAGAGAGCTTAGTTCTTATGACATTTTCAAGAATAGGAGCCAGGTTTCTGTTTGAAAACATAGTGAGATGCCTGCAATAATAATATTGCTAATGGCAATAGGAATAATAAGAACAATTGGAAGGCAAAAGGATATGAAACTGCAGGCTACACCAAGTTAATGTGGGTTATTTCTTTATAAATTTTAAGAGCTGCTATAACATAATAATGATCAACTCTCTTGGAATGTGCTATATACTCTCTGTGGGATTTTTTTTATTTCCTGGGGATGAAAATGAGGGGAAGGCAGAATGATGCTGAAACTTTCCATCACTGTTTCCTTCTTCTGATACAGCATAGTTTTCACAAAAGCACCAGTTCCAACAAAAATACCTGCCAGTGTATTCTTCAAGGAAAAAGAATGTCCTGCTCTGTCTTTGTGATCCTACTTGCATGTAGGGAAGATCCAGCAGACATATAGGTGCCAAAGCATTGGTGGAAAGAAATCACCCATTCTCCTTCCCCTTGTTTTTCTAAAACATACTTCAACAGGAGGGATAGATATGGATTAGGGTCATGAGCATATATCCTTAATCTCACCTTTCTGAATTTTGTTTTAAGAAAAATTTGAACATTTAGGGCTATGTAGATATAATCATTTTCCTGGTTTGGATGGTGGCAAGGTGGTGGGGAATTAGGACTGAAAAAGGATAAATATCAGAAACCTGTGAAAATCCTTGAACAATGAGCCACTCTCACAAAATAATTATTGTGCTGAATTATATATAAATGTGTCAGAATTAGATATCAGGAGGGAAAATGTTCTCAATACATTGTGTTTAGAGGGTTCTACTAAATCCAGAATATGTTTGAAAAAGCATTTTGGGGATATGTTTGCTATTAAAGCAGGAAAAGGTACGGAGAGTTTGTAATGTTTACTTTGAGGAACTACTGGTTCCACTAGTACAGTGTGGAAGAAAGAAAATTAACAACTAGAAGTACTAAAACTTCACAATCACATTGATGAGATAATGTTTCTGAGTGTTGCTAGTGAAGTTTCTCTTTTGTATGAATCGGGAAATTACTTGAATATAAGAGGGACTTACTTGATCTCCTGAAAATTATGACTGATTTATTAATCTCTTTATTCTTGAGTATGGTGACATCTATGAATAAATTCAATATGCGTTTACTGAATTCAATGGATTGAAGAAATATACTTGCAATGGTTTTATTCTAGAATTTGAAGCAAACAATAGCAAAGATAGCAAAAAATCTCTGGCTTAATACCTCTTTCTCCTTCATTTCACCTTACTTCTTTGAGCTCTTAACATTCCAAACCTGCCAATAACATATCTATTGTAAAGTGTAAAGGTTTATCCTTTAGAAGTAAGCAGAAACATATTATTAAGTTTTTGTTATTATTGTTAGAAAACTATTTTTCTCTATGGCAACAAATAGTAATTTTCACCCCAAAATACCCATATGTGTTTTCTATTAACTACGCATATCCATAATATAAAATTTAATGAGACAATTCTAAAAAATGTGTTTGTGAAACATTGCCTAACATATTAGTTCCTTTTTTGGTGGAGAACTCATTAAAGAGCGTACTTAAATACCTCTAAAACACATTTTGCTTATTTTACATGTGTTTCAAATTATGCATTAAAAAGGAAAGCAATGACACATTTAAAAATCTCACATAAGCATACTATTCTCAATATTATGCTAACGGTTTTTTGCTGCTAGATATCACTGTGTAATAAACATATGAAGTAAATGTGAATATAATATCCAAATAAAACACCATTTTTATAGAATGGATTATATCCTTCGGTAACACTTTTTCATATGCCAATGTGTCATAAACACAATTCATTTTCTTGTCAATAGGTATAATCATTATTTGCAGCAGCTAGATTCTATTACGTGGACATGCCTAAGATTTCAGCCAATATCTTGATATTGGACATTCATACTGTCTCTAAGCTACAACTAATACAAATATCAGAGTATGACTTTTTGTGCAAACATCTGAGTACATGTATTTTTATTTTCTTAGGGAACAATGCTTAGAAATAAAATTGTTTGAATCAAAGTATCTGTACATGTTGAAGACTTGCCCTTGAGAAAATTAGAATATCCTACCAGCAATTATAAAAAATGCTCTTTCATTCATATATTTTATATTATTGGATATCATTAATAATTTTAGTCATGGTCTCTCTGTTGGGTAAAAATAGGTAATTTGTATTTCTTTTATAATTGCTGAACTTGAACTTTATTCTTAGTGTTGATAGAGTTTTTTCTTTTGTGAATTGTTCATGCTCATTGTTGCTGTTAGGGGGTGAAAAACTTTCAAGAAAATTCCAAATATCTTATGAATAACATTTCAGTTTCTTACAATTATAGACTTTGAACCAGGTTTTGGCGAATTATTATAAATATTCATATTCAAAGACTCACTAATGTCTTGCATTCATAAGACTTGCTAATGACAAACAGTTTCCTCGTCTAATGACTCAATGTTTCTTAGTCTTACAGTAGCAATGCAAAACTATGGTGAAATGTTATCATTTGTTTGTCATAGAAACAGAGACAGGGAGACATCATTTGAAGATTATGATGATGACTTGAATTTCTGTTCCTTTATGATAATGCTACTTTGAAAAGCTTCAAAGTTTAAAATAGATCATCTCAGCTGCCCTCACATCTGTATTCAAACACCTTTAAAACTATATTTTCCCCCAAACAAACCCACATTTTTCTCAGTTGTTTTAAGTTACTCTCAAATAACAAGGTCTAAATTTTGCTAACAAATGTTGAGACACATAGTGGATTGTAATAGTCACTCTCCTTGAAGGCAAGTTTTCTGTCCTCTTATCTTTCTGTTCCTCTTTTCTTTCCTTCCTTCTTGTCATTTCATTTCTTCAGCAGCTTACATAAATGATATTGGTTCACTATGATCATAAGGAGAGAACAATGACTTAAAAATAAAATTCAGTGTTGTAGAGAGTTGAATGGCAACCTCCCAAAAGATGTGTCCACATCATATCAAATTCCTGGAACCTGTAAATATGATCTCATTTAGAAAAAGTCTTAAGGATCTTGAGATAAGGAGCTTATCCTGGATTATCCAGACCTTATATCCAAAGAGTACTGTCCTTATGACACACATAGAGAAGATATACATAGAAAAAAAGTCATATGAGGACAGGGGCAGAGAGAAAAGTAATATAGCAAGAAACACCAAGGGATGCTAACAGCCATCAGAAACAAGAAAATGAAAAGAATGACGTCTCTTCTATGGTCTGATGGGATTGTAGTCCTTGACTTCAGATTTTTGGCATCCAAAAATGAAGAATAAATTTCTATCATTTTATGTGACCCAGTTTGTGATAATTTGTTATGGCAACCACAGAAATATATGACTAAGCACAAATATCGGAAAACCTCATCAATTAAAATGGAATCTTCCTAAATTCTGGCAAAGTAAATGATTCTATAATTTTGCAAATTTCCTCTAGTCAGTGTGAAATAGTATACAATATAGTGTTAAGAGTATAAACTTGAATATGTTGTTAAGGTTTAAGAAAATAACAAACAAGCTCTATGGAGACAATTTGGCAATATCTATCAAAATCAAAATTGCATGAAGGAATCTATCCTACACATAGTCTCACAGACATACAAAATGATGTGCTCAAGATTGTCACATTGTTTATAATATCAAAAGACTATAAACCACTTGAAAGTCCATCGATAAAATATAGAATAAAACATAAATGTAAAAAAAAAAAAGAAAGCGTGAGAATCTGTAGCCCAACTACCCAAATTCAGGGCCCAACTCCACCTCTTAACTGGATGACTTAGGACAACTCATAAACCTTTCTGAGACCCAGTTTCTTCAACCAATAGAAGAGGGTAATAATAATACAAACTTCATAGAGATTGGTATGAAAATTAAATGAATTAATCTTTTTAGATTTCTTTAGATCTTTCTAAAAACCTGGCACACAGAGGATATTAAGTAAATCTGAACATTATGAAATGAGCATTTTTGTACCTGTGAACAATTCCACATATCCTGAATGAATTTGCTAGGTCTGATGTAACAAAATACCATAAGTTTGGTGACTTAAGACTAGAAAATTATTTTTTCACCATTTGGAAGGCTTTAAGACAGAAATCAAAAGTGTCAGCAGTATTCCATGCTCATGAATTGGAATAATTAATGTTGTTTAAATGATTATACCATCCAAAGTGTTAGGTATAATTCATTAATTAATCATATATTACCTAAATCTGTATATTACAGATTCAAAGAAATTTCCATCAAAAATCAAAGACAGTCTTCTGGAAATAAAAGCAAAAACAAAAACATGACACTTATTTGAAACTACAAAAGACCTCAAATAGCAAAAATAATATTGAGGAAAAAAGAAAAACAATAGAGACATAATGCTCCCTGACTTCAAGTTACACTACAAATCAGCGTGGTATTAGACTAAAAGTAGACACATAGCTTATTGGAACAGAATTGAGTCCAAAAAGAAACACACATATATACAGGTAACTAATTTACAGCAAAGAAGTCAAAAGCATACAATGAAGCAAGGACAGTCTCTTCAGTGAGTGGTGCTGAGAAACTGGACAGCTTACATGTGAAAGTATGAAACTAGACCACTATCTAATATCATACACAAAAATTAATCCTAGGTGGATTAAAGACATATAAGACCTGGAACCATAAAATACCTGGAAGAAAACATAGTGATAAACTATAAACTCCTCGAAATTGGCCTAAAAGGTTTCTTTGGGAACTTGATTCCAATGTCAAGGGAAACAAATGTCAAATAAGTAATTGGGTCTATATCAATATCAAACTAAGAAGCTTCTGCACAGAAAAAGAAACTACAATTAAAGCAAAAAAGAGAAGAGTTTGGTTCAGAGAAGGTGATGGCTGAAGTTCTTCTTCGCTTTGCCTCTAAAAAATGCAAGTAACATATTTTGGGAAGCAATGTTAGCTGGAAGCCTCACAGTGCTACTCCCCAGCAACTCAGGAACAACAGTAACTGCACTGAGGACTCTCCAAAGGAATTGCATGCATATGAACATCTGAAGGTGGGTTCAGAGGAATTTTTATGGTAACAACACTAGCGATGGTGGCTACTGATATGGCTGTGGGAGTGGCATCAGCAAAGGCAGCCAGTGGGACTGACTATGAAGGCAGTTGACTCAGCCTTGAGTCCCAGGGAGGGAGGAACAAAGATTATGGTAGCACACATCTTGGCTTCAGTAAAGCCCAAAGAAGAGTTTAGATCAGGAACCAACCCCTAAAAGGATGGATGTACAGTAAACAGCACAAAGGAGAAGACTGAACTCCTCCTCATCTATCCATTGGGACCCACAGTTCATCTGTGAGGAGCTTAATCACACATCAGATAGACTACCAGTCCCATTTTGGAAACTCTAAGAGGGTTATTCCAGTGATAACCACAAGAATGACCCTGCAGCCTCAACGCACCCCCTGCCACTCCTGTCCCTCGATTACCAACAAAATAACAGCTACCCTCCTTCCTGTGCTCCCTTCTCCCCACTGGGCATAATAAAAAAGACAATATACATATAGACAGAACCAGAAAGCAAAGGTCAAAATGGCAATAGCAAGTCTTCAAATATTAATAATCACCCTGACTGTAAATGGACTAAATTCATCAATTCAAAGGCACACAGTAACTGGATAGATTAAAAACAAAACCCAACTGTATGTTGTTTGTGAAAAACTCACTTAAACTATGGAGAAATGAAAGTAAGGAAAACAGTACTCCAAGCTAATGGTGAATCTAAAAAAGCAGGAACCCTATCCTCATGTCAGATAAAATAGACTTCTGAACAACAAAGGCAACAAAGACAAAGATGATCATTATATAATCATAAAGTGATCAGTAAAACAGGAAGATGTAGAAATTATTAATATATATGCACCCAATATATGAGCACTCAAATACATTAAGTAAAATTAACAGAACTAAAGGGAAATATTGACAGCAAAACAATAATAATATGGGACTTCAACACTCAACTCGTAGTAAAGGACAGCTCATCCAGACAGAAAGTCAATTAACAATAGACTTAAATGACACATTAGATGAGATGGACTTAATAAATATTTACAGAGTGTTACACCCCAAAAACAATAGACCTTACAGTCTTTTTAAGCACTCATTGAACATTCTCAAAAATAGACCATATGTTGGAAGGCAAATCAAGACTTAATAAGGTTACAAAGATTGAAATTATATCTAGCATATTTTTGGATATCCAGAGAGCATTTAGGTTATGGGTCTGAATAGAGAAATGCTTTCATATAACCATTAGTTCACATACCAGTAACCTATAATCAGAAACAGTATGGATTTTTAAATGCTTTGATAATAAAATATTATTAAAGGCAAAGACTGACCCTTTGTTTTATTTTGACATGGCATGTCCTGAAATAAAAAGAAATGAAATATGGAAAAATAAAAATCATCCTATTGAATGGGAGAAGATATTTAATCATATACCTGACAATGGGGTAATAGCAGAGCTATATAAAGGACTCACAAAATCAGCAACAGAAGCTAAATAATCAAATAAAAAATGGATAGAAGATCTGAACAGACACTTCTCCAAAGAAGATATACAGGTGGCCCATAGACACATGAAAACATATTCTACCTCTCTTGTTATTAAGGAAATGCAAATTAAAGACAACGATGAGCCATCACTTCATACCTGTGGAAATGGCTATTATCAAATAGAGTGGAAATAACTATAGGTGATGATACAGAGAAAATAAATTCTTAGTTAGTTGGAGTATAAATTTGTGCAGTTATATGGAAACCAGTTTGGCGATTCTGCAAAAATTTAAATAGAAATTTCGTATGATCCTGATTTTCCACTTCTGGTTATTTACCCTAAACACACAAAAACACTTATTCATAGAGACATCTGCACCCTTATATTTAAGCAAGTATTATTTTAAATAGGTCAGAACTATAAACAAACTAATTGTCCATCCACAGATGAATGTATAAAAAAAATGTAAGCACACATGCTGGGGAGGCAATGAACCACCCACCCACTGCCAGGTGAGGACAAAGAAAGAGTAACACAATCTAGCCTGCCTAACTCATGCCTATTCTCTGGAGAACATAGGAACCCACCTATTCTCCATTTGAGAAGGAGATAGAGCAGCAGTGAACCCAGCCCACTCCAGATTTACAGAACTAGAGCCAGCTTACCTGATGCAGATCAACTATGGCCTATATACTGACACAGAAGCCAAGCCATACCAAAATCCAAGCCTCCCAAGGACAAAAACCATGAATGACATTGATGAGACTACCTGAGAGATAAAAATTTTTTTAAAAAATCTGATGATCTGCAAGGTGCATTTATTACTACCCAAAGGATAATCCAAGACCTCAGAAAAGAAGTATATAATGTAAGAACTATTTCACCAAAGAAATTGCATCAAAAAAGAAAACCCAACCAGAACTCTTAGACGTGAAATATGCAGTCAACAAAATGAAGACAAACATGGAAAGTTTCATAAACAAACTCAATCTCACAGAGGAACAAATTTCAAAAATCAAAGGCAAGAACTTAGAGATGATCCCATGAAAGAGGAGAAACATGATTGAAGAAAAATAAAATCTGAGAAGCATCAGATACAATGAGAACAAATAAAAGGATAATAGGTATCCCAGAAGGTGAGGAAAAGAACACAGGAACAGAACATGTATTTAAGGAAGTCATGGTAGAAAACTTCCCACACCTGTCAAAAACTAACCATGGAGGTCCAAGAAGCCCAAAGAGTATGCAAATTTCTAATGCAAAAAGAACTACGCCAAGGCATACCATAGTAAAACTAGCAAAATCCAAGGATAAAGAAAAATCACAAAAAAAAGAAAGAAAAGGAAAATTACTAAAGACTGCTAGAGAAAAGAGAAACATAACCTAAAAAGGTACAACCATCAAGGTATCATCAGACTTCATAGCACTGGCCTATTGGGTCTGTGCTATACTATTTTGTGATATACACAAAATAGTAAAAGTCAAAACTAACAGAATATCCTACCTGACTTCATAGCACTGGCCTATTGGGTCTGTGCTATACTATTTTGTGATATATACAAAATAGTAAAAGTCAAAACTAACAGAATATCCTACCTGTCAAAGTTATTATACAAATATCACAGATAAATAAAGGACTTCAACAACAATAAAACTAATAAATTTTCTGTCACTAAATGTGCCATCCAAGAAATGTTGAATGGTGTTCTATACAATAGGGAAGCAATACAAAATACACCAAACTCAGAGACAGGTGACAAACAGATTTCACTCAGAAGCAAAGGCAAAGTCATCAGGAAAGAACAAAAAAGTCTGAAGGGGGAAATAAAAACACAAAAATAAAAGGTAAGTTCAGAAAATACAATAATAGATGGGTTAAGTTAAACACAAAACACAAGGTAGCCACAGAAAATAATCTTATAAAGATATGTATCTGGGAAGACACCGAAACAGAGAATCAATATTAAAAACCACCAAAAGAAAAGGCAAAGAGAAACAAATGGGAAAAGAAGCAACAAAGATAAAAAAGAGAAAGCAGAGACTCAAATGACAGCAATAATGCCCTACATATCAATGATTAACTTACATATGAGTCACTGAACTCACAGATCACAGTGTGATCAAATAATAGGATCCATGGATATTATGCCTATGAGAAATCACATTAGATCCAAAGACAAACATTGTTGAAAGTGACAGGCTAAGGGAAAATATAATAAACCAATGGAGATTAAAGAGAATCAGGAACTACAATACTAAAATCAGACAAGATAAACTTCCATCCATGAAGAATAACCAGAGGCAATGATGGATACTACATCATGGTCAAGGAGTCAATCCATCAAGAATAAATAACTATTCAGTATATATGCTCCCAATACCTAACAACTCTAAATACAGATAGATAGAGCGATAGATCGATTAGATAGATAGACAGATAGATAGATAGATAGATGATAGATAGATAGATAACCTATGAGATATTTGTGCAAATACAAACATAAAGGGAGACATTGACAGCAACACAAAATAGCAAGGGACTTCAATAACTCACTTACACCAATAGATCAACTAAGCAGAAAATCAATCAAGAAAAAAGGCCCCAATGAAGTAATAGATCATATGGAAACAACAGATCTATATTTCCCAATAAAAAAGGATTTTACATGCTTCTCACGTGCACCTGTAACATTCTCAAAGATAGGCCCTATCCTTGGACACATAACAAGTCTTAAATTTAGCAACTTAAATTATAGAAAGTTTCTGCTCTAACCACAAGGCTATGAAACTAGAAATGAGCCAGAAATACAAAACTAGAAGAAACACAAAGACGTGGATATTAAACAACATGCTTCTAAACAATTCCTGTGCAAGGATGAAATTAAAGGCAAAATTTTAAATTATCTGGAAATTAATTAAAATAAAGAGACAAGCTATTAGAATCTGTGAAATGTGGCAAAAGTAGTTCTGAGAAAAATTTATAGCAATAAAATTGCACATCAAAAACCAAGTGACATCTCAAATTAAATATCTAACCACACACCTAAAGGAACTAGAAAAAGAAGAACAATTGAAATAAAAAAATCAGTTATGAAAAGAAATACTAAAAATAAGGGCTAATCTAAATTTTAAAAAAAGGTTTTACAATGGTCATTCAATAGGTCAATGACACCGAGTTGGTTCTTTGAAGAAAATAAACAAAATATATAAGCCTTTAGCCATACTCAGGAAGGAAACAAAAAGAGAAAGAGAGAAAACTCTGACAGCAAGAATCCAAAATGAAAGGAGATTATAACAAATACTGCATAAATACAAAGGACCTTAAGATATTATCACACACACACCACTATTTCAACAAATTTGGCGGTGTGAAGAAAATGGTCAGCTGTCTAGACTCCTACAACCTTATCCAAAACTTATCCAGGGATTCACAGATAACTTAAAAAACTAATCACAAGTGGAGAAATTGAAGCAGCAATCAAAAGTCTCCCCAAAAATCAAGAACTCAAGACCAGATAGCTTTACTAGTGACTTCTTCCAAACATTCAGAGGTCTATATCCATCCTCCTTAAACTCTCCCACAAAAATCAAAGAGCAAGAAAAACTTCAAAATACAATGTAGGAGGCTAACATTACCCTAATTCCAAAATCAGAAAAAGGCAACAGCAAAAAAAAAAAAAAAAAGAAAGAAAGAAAATAACTGATTGATATCACTAATATAGAATATAGATGCAAAAGCCCAACAAAATCTTGTCAAACCAAATTCAAAAGCAAATAACAAAAAATTCTTGACTAAGTGGAATTTATTCCAGGGATGCAAGGTTAGTTCAACATATGCAAATCAATGTGATATATACTATATAAACAAAGAGAAAACTTAAAATCATACTAATACATCAATAGACATAGAAAAAGCATTGGACGGGATTCAACATGCATTAATGCCAAAAACTTACGTTACAACAAGAATGGAAGGCACGGAAGTCAACATAAGAAAAGCCCTATATGAAAAACCGACAGCTAACATCATACTCAATAATGAATAACTCAAAGTTTTCCCTCTAACATCTGGAACAAGATAAATATGCCCATTCTCACCCCTTCTATTGAACATAGTTCTAGAAGTGTTAGCCAGAACAATAAGGCAAGAAAAGGACATTAAAGAAATCCAAATGAGAAAATAAGAAGTAAAACTATCATTATTTACTAGAAAACTCTAAAAACTAACTTATTAATAGAAGAATAAAACGGTAAATGCTATTTCACTGCCTGATGAATGAAACTTCTACCTACTACTGTTTCTGAGCCATTCTTACCACATGAGAGAAACCTGTATATGCTTTCTCTCTCTACCTCTTTTCTTATGCAGTGTCATTTACAGCACCAATATTTATAAACTCCTTGGAAGGATCTAAATGGAGAATGAAATAATATTCATTGAAAAAAATCAACAGCTGATTTTTTTTTTGGAAGAAATATAACTGGCTAACTAAACTTTGTGTTTAGAGAAAATTGGAAGTTTGGGGAAACTTACAGAAAAAAATTATCTCAAAATGTTTACAGAATTCTAAGTCTGTATGTGTTCTGTTGCTTCCAACTTTATTAAAAATATGCAGAAACAAGCAAACAAATAGCAAACCAAATCCACAATTACCTCCATCTTTTTGTTATCTTTTGCATGGTAAAATGCTGAATCATGATTTCTGATAAGAGATAATAGAATATTTAAAAACTTTTTTAGATCACTTATCATAATGTGAAGCTAATACTAAAGCTTTCGTGTAGTAAAAGAAATTCCAAGGAAATTATCAGTTTTCTGAACTCTGATTATGTGTGGGGATGTATGGTGCTTTTCAGGAAATATGAAGCAACCTACAATTACTGGAGAAACCTCAAAAGAATTCATCAGCTCATCCATAAGGAGGAACGATTGCCTGACTACTTAATTCTAAACATCAAACAAGATTATGGCTTTTGCTTTGGTGTTGAACAAAAACATAACTAACCTACTTCTTCTCTAAGAAGAGTATTTCTTCACCCAGGAGCCAAAAATAAGAAGGTTGTTGTTTCCAGGGATGAGAAGAATATTTCCAGAGATTATTGCGTGAAACACATGAGTGAGCCAAAGGGAAAATGAGAAACTTGTTAGCATATAACCTGCATGTACAATTTCTGCTAGTTAGAGACTGGGGAAATTACTGTAGAGTTAGGCAAGGATTTCATGTGTGCATAATTCCACTGGATCTTATTCTTTCTTTCTTCCAAATGAATACAAAAAAGAGAGAGACTTAAAAGTCATTAAGCACAAGGCCAATTAACAAACAACTGGGCTACCTTTCTGGTAAGTGTGTGTGTGTGCACATTTTGTATGAGTGAGTCAGCATATTTAAATTATCAAAATTCATTTAAAACTATATTTCTTTTGATTTTTTATGCAAGTGCAAATTTTTATGTATTTAAATAAGTAAAATATATACTTTCAAAATATGGTAATATTGGTTGACATTCTCTACTCAATTGTGGAATTAGGCACTGCACATTTGCCTCAAGCATCTAAAATACCTCCTAAGAAGGTAGATTAGCCCTAGATTTTGGTAATGGAGGATCTCTGATACCTGAGGCTGTCTTTACAATCATACAGAGGAGTCATCAGTAGCTCAGAAGAACCATAGATGAGACCCAACCTGCCCTATTCTGGAACTTCTAGAGGGCCCTTTTGGTTTGACAAGTCTCCTGGTCCTATATCCAATACCATACCCAAGCTGGTTTCTGAGATACTACTTGACTGAAGCCCAGGCAGAGCAGGCAGACAAATCCCAGATCATTCTGACCTATGTTGGCCCAACAAAGACTTGTTTAACGTTTACAGAGTTGAGAACTCTCTTGATGTCTTCTTGGGGAAAAATTGCATCTGTAGAAGATGGCTGAGGTGTGGTCTTGCCTTAAGGTAGAAGGGAAATCTTCCCAAATCATCAGTCTTTGAGGTTTGGAATATTGTCAAGTCAATCTACTTCATGAATGGGTCTAATTATTTCATTCATACTTTCTGATCTGTGAGAGAGAGAAATTTATGACCCAGTTTCTAGGATGCTGTTTGGGGATTGTCTTTTTTCTTTACAACCATCCGTAGTCCCAAAGTTTGAATTTGAGGCTCCATAAGTAATTACCTTTTATATAAACCTGCACTTCCTCATCTGTCAACCACTTCTCTGGGACATGACACTGAGTCTCTACTACTTTCAATGTTGTTTGAGTGGTTTCCATTGGTTTCCATATTTTCCATCAAATTGTTATGTTACCTACCTGAATTTCATAACCTGCTATGTACTTAGGAAAGGGTGTCTTAAATTCCTTGTCTGTCAGTTTCTTAATTTATAATCAAAGGAAGATGATTATATAAGCTCTTCCAAATCCCAAAGATCTTTCTGAGGCCCAAATAAGAAGAAAATGTATGTCATTAGATTAGAAAACTATAAATCATAATAGAAAGCTAAGATCATATATATTATAATAAAAATAATGAGATGGGGTAATATGCTGAAATATAATAAATATCTGCCTATTAGCTTGGAAAAAAAATCACCTTCCTATGTACTCTTAGTATCATACTTTTTCTTCATAGTGTTCTAGATGGAATTTCTTACTTTCCTAACTTTCCAGCCATCCTGGCTCCATCAAACTTCATTTGTTTCAATATTTAATGCTGTGTGGTCTTGGATGAATTACTTAGGTAGACATACTTATTGAGGGTATTTGAGCTTGGTATTATAGCTTAGAATGAGAAACTGATTTGCACAAGGTACCACTATATATGGCAGACCAGAATAGAAATCATATCTTCTGTCTTAGAGCCAAGCCACCAGTCATTGTTTTATCTTGCATCTCTAGGGTTACATTAAGGAATCCAAAGATTATTGATAAACTCAACAAAATCCTACTCTGTTAGTTTATCATGTCAAAATTCTATTTTCACCTTTCAAACTTTTTATATATCAAAATTTTTTTCTTATACTGAAATGTATTTCTGCCTCCTTTAGATGATTTTTGTCTATATTTTAGGTTATTTTCTTATGAACAATATTTTTATATAATACATAATACTTCCAAAAATAGAGTATCTACCTCATCACATGCTTAATAACAATGGCAAACTTTATCATTTTTTCCAATAATTGAACTATTTTACTTGCATATCTCCTACTCTCATTTCTGCATAATAAAGTAAGTCTTACTTCCTTAGACCAGTTGTGCAATTTCCTAACCAGATAAGATCGTTCATTTGTGTAACTTTTTTAGGTCCAGAAAGTCTCATTATTTTTTAGTTTTATCCTATCTATGCTCATTTACTTTCTTTTTTTCTTTACTTACTTATCATCACTAAGTTGGCTCTTTGTTCATTCTCTTTCACATCTGAATGTCTCATCTTTGTGCTAAGCACAGTATAATGGTCAACAGACATGCACTGTTGTCTGATAGATTTGAATTTGAGTTCAGCATCTCCTCTACTGGCTGTGTGCTTAGAAGCACAGTAGGTCCCTTAGCTAGACATTAACAACTTCCTCTTTACCAACCATGTGCTTGGTGTCCCTAAGTACTCATCAGACAACTATCATTGCTTTTTCTCAGCATTCTCGAAAAGTGCTTTAAGTTAGTCCTCTATCTCACTGACTTCGTTTTCTACATGAGAATTTGATTCTTTTATACCAGTAAATAGTAATTCTATGATTATTCAGTTCATTCCTTTACCTATTTATTTCTTCTCTCAACCTGTATCTCATCTTACTGTTTTTAAATTAATTTCTTGTGCTCAAATAGATCATATTTTCTGGGTATTTCATTGGAAATACCAACCAAAAACTTCTATGGTTTTCTTTTTTCCTGTGTTAGATCTTGCCCTCCAAGTATGCTTTTCCTCAGCTCTGTTAAGACACTGTATATGGCAGAATAATTTCCTGTGTTCTCAGTTGCTTTTTTCCTGGATCTTAATGAAAATGAAAAGGGTACCGTGACTATACTGCTGGCTTTTTGGTAATGACAGTGTTATAGTGTCTTTAAATTTAAAACATAGTCTGACTTCAGAAGTTAGACCTAACTATCCTAGCAGGAAATGAATCAAAACTGCACTTCTAGTATGCTTCAGGCTGGAAATTTGCAGTAGAAATAGGATGACATAGTTTCTCTCTTCTTCTCCATACTATGTTTCTACACTGTTTAGTCATTTTGGACACTTTCTGGTAAAGCAGGGAAAGAAAGAAGTGTTAAGAGATAAAGATCTTAGCTGATAATAAGGTGTGTTCAAACTCTCTGGCAGATATTCAAAGTGATTGTTTGTGGTTGTTTTTGAGGGTCCTTTGGCAGTTTCTACTACTTGGGGCCCCTTGTCACAGTTTTCTTGACCTGCGCAGGCGTGTCTTTATTTTGGGTGACCCACTAGTCATTTTTAAGCCTTAAGGAAGTTAGGGCTCACCTAGGTCTTACTACTGGAGTCTTTCTCTCCTCCTGGTAACCCCACTGGACAGAAACAGATCATACCACCTGGTCTCTCTCCTGTCTGACACACATCTGCTCTACAGCAAGCGCTACACAATCTTTTTGAACTACCAAATTGGCCACAAGATGCTTTCGTTTTCTCCGCTACATTCTCAGGCACCAATGTTCTATGAAAACCTACCACAAACCCACGGAGGGTTGATTATAGCAGTACCCTCACTATGCTTAAAGGAAAGAAAATAAAACTCCTTAGTCCTCCCACCTCTTATGTGTGTTAGGAAGCTATCGTTTTCTTTCTAATTTTCTTTCTAAACAAATGTACTCAGAAGTCATATCCTGGCCTCGTTCTAGATCTTTGATTTGAGCTGAGGGGTTCAATGGTCATAGAACCAGGAAGTAACTATTTCCACTACTGTTTTAACTTTGTGTGTGTGTGATTTTAATTTTGTTATGTTATGATGTTTTGACATCCTGGAGAGAACCTAAAGACATGAGAAGAGACTGCCCCTTCCAGAACTAGCCAATTCACAAAAATAGTAAGCAACTTACTTGGAAAAACCATCTTTTTGTGCAAACTAACCAATCTAGATCCTACAGCTATAATATCTGCTTACCTAAGTCTCACACAACAAACCAGTATCCCCACTGCTTGAAATCAACCAGAGCAGGTACCAGACAACCAGAAACCATTCTACAGCCCAGAGCTCATTAACATTCAAACCAGCCAATCTTGACCTGTTTACTCCTCCCCACCTTGCCTTTTCTTCAAGAAAAGTTCAGGCCTAGACTCTCCTTACTCCTGCTTCTACATTCTAACCAGAGCCTGATACCTCTCCTGTGCTCCTTTCTCTTGAGAAAAATAAGCAATGCATTTCTTACAATGGCATTGGCCATGTTTTGCTATTTTTCAGTCACATTTCAATACATTATACACCAGTATTATTTTAACAGAATTGTAATGCTGCATATAAAGAGCTAGATCTGTTTCAGTCACTTTGGTGTCTATGTATATCTATTTCACCTGAGTTGAAATTTCACTTCAATCATCTTTTTAAAAATTCATAATTAAATTTCTGATAGAATGCAGAGCTTGGTCTAAAGTTCCACATGTGCCCTCAAACTGTCCCTGGGGGAGTGTTTATTAATTCAGAAACTGTTCAGTTGACATTCCATCTGCCAGAAAGTGCACTGGGTGATGAGATAAAAATCCCTGCCACACAGAAGCTTACTATTTGCTCACAACAGATGTAGTGGATCACACAGAACCAGTGCTGTGGAGTCGATTATCACTTAGATCTAGAGGCAGAACTACCATTTGACTTTCAACACCATATTTGTTAGTCAGCTAGTAAAAGGGCACAACATTAAATTGGTATCTAAAATTACAGAAAAGTCCAAACCATATGTATGGTGCCATGGATCTGAGGGTTTTGATGGAGACATTTACCAAAACATCACCTCAAAGAGATATTAGATGAGAGACAGCATGAGTCTAAACTCACACGACCATTTCATAGAGGAACCAGTAAAGAGGTGGGGAACACCAGTGACATTTAAAGAACATGGAGACTGGTGATGCATAATAAGAGAGAGGCTTGGAGGAGATAATGAGGAATGGAGCCAAGAGAGTTCTGAGTTGAAAAGTAGATGGATGTAGAAATTTTTATCTGGCTCCTGGGAAGCTGGGCATGTTAAAAAGGGCAACTGGTGAAATAAATATTAACTCAGGGTATCAGACATCCACAAAAGCAGGTAGTATTTCCAGATGCTAACAGTATATTGATTCTAAAGTTTTTATAAAGTTAAGGGCACAGTTTTTCCCTTCCCTTCCCTCCCCTCCCATCCACTCCCCTTCCCTTCCCTTCCCTTCCCCTCCCATCTTCATTTCTTTTTAAAACTCCAAACATCTTAGTCTGGAATCCTGGAAATAAAAAGGAGGATGAGAAAATATTTCGTCAAATTTTGATCTAAAGAAGATGAGGTGGATCAAAAAGACCAGGAGGTGATATAAGTGCATTGAACACCAATCCTTAATCACATGCCTCTTGTATCTGCAAAGGATTAGGATCAAATATTTTTCCCATGATGAATACTTCACACTTAATTACTTGGCCACAAAACTAGCTGAAGCTCCTAAGATCACCACCATATTATTCTGGAATTAGGAGATTACTACATTTAGAGTAAAATATTGGAACATGATAACCCCTTTGGGTCAAAGAGTGCCTGTCTTGCTACCTGTGTTTGGAAGACTGGGTAGGTAGAGAGGTTGGTACAGTATAAACACATCAGTCACTCTGTGTTTTCTGAGATGTGAACAAGAATGAGTAAATGTCCACTCTTCTTCTGCATAAAAGTGATGCCTAAGGGTTGGTAACAGTCCATAAAGCAAATTTCCTGAGTGGTTGGTACAGATTGAAAAAACATGGTGTGAGAGCCAGCAGAAATGACTAGATTAGAAACAGAAAGTAAGGGAAAGCCAGGTCTGAATAAAGGTTTAGAATCTAAAGTCTTATATGATCAAGTAAGTCTGTATAAGAGGAGAGTAAGTTAAATTCAAAAGCCAAAAGTTTCACAAAACATGTTAAACAGGCAGATTTGAAGGAATTCCCTGTAAGAATGACTAGCCAAGGTAACTCTTACTGTAAATTTCAAAGTAAGGCTTACGGATGATGAAGGTACCAGAAGAAAGCAGATCCTTCCTTTCTATGACTAAGGCAAAGAGGTGAAGCTACCTCTACGCTCTACCAACTTTGGTCTTTTCTCAAGCAGTTTTTTCACAATGTTTTTCCTTTAAGAGAAACTTGCTTCTTTTGTTTTTCTTAAATATGGCTTTACCTGTAGAAAAGTTATTCATAGAAAGTGAGCATACATCATCTACATAAACTTAGAGATAATCTCAAAGCCTATAAACCACAGTATTTACAAAATTCCTTGAAGCGAAGAAAGTAATAGTCAAGAAATTTCGGGACTGACTTTTACTATAACATTTCAATTCTCATAGCATTAAAATTGAAAAAAGAATATTCTACTCCTACGCTACAGTATGAAAGTCACACCTCTGATCAAAAAAATGCCTAGGTTATATTCACATTCAGAACACATTTGATATCCCAGACACAGAGATGGAATGGTTTCTAATTTAAAATTAGATGTTGAAGAAAATAAATCTGGATAGTATAAAAAAATTATACCTGTATGATACTAAAAAGGATTTTTTAAACAATTGTCAGGCCAACACATCATATTGCCAAACCCATAAACCGCTTCAAGAAACAGATGGAATTTATATCACAGACTCTCAAACCTCATGGGGAGCAATCTTTGAGTCCAATTAACCCTTTGGCAACAATGTTTAATCTGGCAGGATATGCTCAAAGCATATAAAAATATTTTGTCTCAACCATTACAGAATTTGTGATGGCACATTCTCTGGGTGGGATGACATGATGACACAGACCTAAGCAGTGGGCAGGACTGAAAACTGATGACAACTTCTCAGAATGTAGTTTCTCTTTTCACATTTTTTCAAGATTATCTCCATAATAAGTTTATAAGACAGGTATCCACCTCAGTTGGAGCTATAATTCTGGCTTGCTGGGATTTCTCAGCCAAATGTCAAACCCCAAATTAAAAGAAAATACAAAAACATCAGTATGTGCTGAGCCACTACTGACACTATCCAAAGTTGGCAAAAACCAACTTAGAGTGTTTCATTACATATCAAACATCAATATAAGTGATGCAGATATTATTTTTGTAGATATTTTCAACCAACTTAGAAGGAACTGGGAGTTAAAATGCATCCTCTTTATCATTTTGCTAATATTTTCTTTCATAAGAAGTGAAGCCAGGTCAGTTATAAGGCTGTTCATTCAATCAAGTTGGCTCCTGCAGTGATGGATTGCACACCGCAGCACTGTGGGCGCAGGGAGTGGGAATCTCTTTCTCTATAGTTTCAATATCAGGTATCTAACTTTCTATGCCTGAAACCGCTAGGGTGTGGCCCTGTGTGAAGGCAAAAGACAGGAACGACAGGTGTGTTTCCAAGTTCCATTGAAAAACTCCAGTCCCTATGCCAAGACCTGGCTTGTCTATAAACAGAATTTTATACGTTGATGATATTGGGAAGGGAAGAAGAGAAAAGGAAGAAATTATGTAAGCATGTAAGAAGATTTAAAAAGGAAGAAATGAAAGGACAAGTAGTCACTTTAAAAGAGAGGCACATGAAAGCAACTGACTTCACTGCTTGTTGACTTTAAATAAGAAAGGAGCCAAATGACAAGCTTAAAAAAAAATCAGAGAAAAATGTCTGGAAGGAAATACACGGAAATTTTATTTACATTGGTTATTTTTCTTTTCAGTACTTCCACCATCACTACTGAGGAATTTCTCAATAGCTTCTGACAATGTTTTATGCTTCTTTCTTTTGATAGACGTTTGCCTGAAAAAGAATTTCCTCTAGAGAGTACCGATTATGACTAGACATGCTCATTGTTATTATTGTTATAAAATATAATCATTGACATTTGAAAGTGACAGAACACTTCTTGAGCAAGCTCCACCAGTGTATCTTATACTACTGACGACAATCCTATACTTCATGTTATCAACGTCATTATCCCCATTTTATAGATGAAAAAATGGAGGCTTACAGGGGCTAAGAGATCCTGACCAAGGTCATTCATTTGGACAGACCCTGCACTGATGAGTCATTCTGCAAGTATTCTTGATGATGTTACCACTCGATATGCATAGCAAAAATTTGTAAAAAGATAATAAATGAAGTTGGCGGTCTTGGCAACATTACTTAAAATATTTTTCTTACAAAGAAACTTAGCAAACACTTGTAGATGGTGTAGGAGAAAATGTGTTCCAAGATTAAAGAAAACAGTGATAAATGATTAAACGTCTCTAATTTCAATCGATTTAAAAACTTGTTTGAAAGCACTCTGGAAGGAGTTTCATGTTAAGTGTGAATAGGAGGATATATGTGTTGATAACACCTCACAGCGGTTAAGAGCTAGACTCTGGAATTAAACTGTGTTGGAATTTTCACTGTGCCAGTGCTGACTACTAACCAAATGACCTTGTGCCTGTTTCCTCATCCCTAGAATGAGGATAGTGAGAGTGTAGATTTTATTAAAATGTTCAAACTAGTTAAAATAATTAATATAAATAAAGCATTTGGAACAGCTCCTGTTATAGAAAAACACCAAGTGTCAGTGATTGACAGAAGTTCTAGGTATTCAGTATCATTTTAATTTTCTTCTTTATCTGCTTTAAACCCCCCAGTTTTAATCTATCTGGTAGCTTTAATAATTCAATACAAAAATCTCTGAAAACAGTAAAAGTCACCAGTGACAATCCTTCAGAGCTAACATAACTGAAAGTTCTGTCCTTATTAAGATTCTGAGCTCCTTTATGACACTCTCCATTTGTTAGCTCCTTGGAAAAATTTCTCTTACTCACAGGTAGTTGCCTTGTTTGTTAAAGGAAAGCTATGTGAATTATAACTATCCCCAAGTCTCCCTGATGAAATTGGAGCCGATGTTTGAAAAGTATTCAAGGTATCCAGGATTCCTTAAAGGGACAAGGTCCATCTTTAAATCATCAAGCAAAAGAAACAAACACCAATTTCCAGGTAACCTTGTGCAAATCAGATGGCAGGTAAGTTAATCAAGGTTTCCTGACACTGAGTCTTTCATTTGTACAGTCCTCAGCAACTTGCTTTGGGTTATTAGTCTCACTATGAATATGTACTGAAGCAAATGCGAAAGCATTTACCCTAAAAGTTAACAAAACTATATTCACAAGAAACATGGCACACACCAGACAACTGGGAACAAATACAAAAAGCGGGACTTCTTCCAACCAGATGCTTCTCAAAATATGTGGCAGACGTTTTAAAGAGTCCTGTAAGAATTTCAAGAACCATTCTTCTAGATTAAGAAAAGCACAGAAGGAATATAGACAAAGAGCAGATGGTGGGCGCAAGCTGTCTAAGATTTTGAAAGGAGCGATACTACAATTTGATAAAGTAATGGTACTTTATGTGCATCTGAGCCAAGCACCCCACCAGATGTATTGTCTTTCCACAGACTGCCCCAACCCCTCAGAGTTCCATTACCCCCAAGAGGGTCAGCTCTCTGACTAAAGTGAACTTGTCACGCTGGATATAATTATCTGTATTACAAACTATAATTTAAGATTCCCAAATCATCAATAACTAGGAATTGGGTAATGATTACTTCGTAATTAGTAATACATATTGAGCCCTTGAATTCTGTACATTTGGCTTCTTTCTGAGATTTTTTAACTGTTTTTACTACACTTGAAAAGATGACAGCATTCTTTCTGTTTATATGCTGCACTGTTTTATGACTATTCCTACACTTAAAGCACTCGAACTACCATGAAGACAAGCAGAAGTTGGTATTCACTTGAAGTAATGAAATAAGGCTTGATCATAAGCCAAAACTCAGTATTCCCAAGCCACTTACCTTCTCCACTATTTCTGGTAATTCAATATGAGAAGTGCCAAAGCGCCAAGCATTGCCTTGTGTATCTATCAGTAAATAAACATCTCTGGAGCCCCTCATGGGACAAGAACTTCAGAGTATAATCAGAATGAGCTTCCCATTAAATATAGTGTCAGTTAGAATGGCATGTAAAGGTTTGATGACAATCTCTCCTGTAAGGGTTTTAATTTTTTACTTGTCAATTCATTTTTGCCTATTTTGAAAAGAGAATGAATAAAATAGTGAAAGAGAAATAAAATTACTCTGATTAGTTCTCTACTTTTCTAGTCATAGACAGATGAAAGGAATATTAATATACATAAACTACACTGTAAATGTTCTACTTGTTCTGCTGAATGTGGGAACAACCAACATGACGCAAATCTAATTAAACAAATTCTCCAAACTTATCATGATTTCCATTCATTGATGCTTTCAAATAGTCTGAGTCTTTTTCACTGCCTTAGCACTTAGAGGGCTGCGGCAAACCCACCTATCCAAGAGATACATGAAAATCAGGGCGACTAGATTAGTAGTTTCCTTTCCCAAGATTACTGTTTGACAAATTACTGTGTCTCTCTTGCCAAAATGACATTTTCCTCAAATAAATGCAACTTTGTGACAGAGTATGTTTCATTTTCTACCTACCAGGGGAGAATTATACCTTCTGACTGACAGGAAAAATAAATCTATGTGAAGATGGTCAAATAAAACTTTCATATTGGAAGGCACAGATATTTGAATTTATACTCAAGAATTGATATTGTGATCTCTTTTGGGTGTTTGGTCCACTATTCTGGAGAAAAATGGAATATTTTGTAATATCTCATAAGGAATTGAGCTAACACCAATTTCTCTCTCTTCTGTACCCAGGAACAGAACAATGACACATTGTTTGGGGGTCAGCCCTGTTCTAGCTGTTATCCTATCTCTATTTCCTTGTGTAGATTGCCTTCATTTCTGCCCTGCTATGTGCTTCCATCTCCTGCTTTTAGTTTTGGCATTCCTTTTGCTTGTATTCAGCATAAAGTGCTCTTAGGGTTTCTTCCTCTTTCCCAGACTACTATATTCCTCTTTTTTCAAATAACTCCCACTCTTCATTCCTTTCTCATTTCTCCAGGGCTGCTCTTTACCCTTCATTCTCTTCTCTCACACTCTTTTAGTCAGTGAGTTTACAAATGCCATTGCCTCAGTTGTGTCTTCTGAGAAGCGAATTCCCAAACCTCCATCTCCTGTTCCTACTTTTCATCAGTTCTTCTATTTTCAAATAACCACAGGGCATTTCCATTTGTAAGATCTGCTATTGTATCAAATTCATATTCAACTTGTTATTAATTGACCTATTTATCTTTTCTCCAGATTAACTCTCCTTCCCAGCATTCCACTTCTATCCTTGATTCCACCTTTAGTTCAGCTTGCCAAATCATTAAACTTCAAATCTTAAAAAAAACTAAAAAACAATCCCTTTAAGGAGGCATAATTAACAAGTAAAGGGCTGCAACTAATATGTACAACTTGACCAGTGAGGAATAATTATACACAGGAAACGATCCCCATCATCAAGGCCATAGACACATCTATCACCTCCCAAAAGTTCCTCTAATTCTCTTTATTATTTGTATGGATGTGGTCAGAACAGTGAAGATTTTCTTTTAACATCTTTTATTAGCTATTACTCCCAGAATACAAAATTCAGCAGAACATAGCCTGTGTTTTATTCGCTAATGAAGTCCAATTCCTAGAAGAGTGCCTGTTACAAAGCAGACTCTCAATAAATACTTGCTGACTGAATGAATTATGAGTACTTAGAGATATAATGTATATAAAATGCTTAGCAGTACTTTGTAGGAGTAATTCCTCAATAAATTTCACCTATCATGTATCATTATTGTTGTGTTACTGCTATTTTCAGTAGTAGCCACAGCATCAAAAAGATAACTACAAACCTTTCTGTTGTGTTTCATTCAGACATTTTTTCAGTTCATTTTTCTACTTCTTTTAAAAGAGCAGGAATTCAGTTTGTCTTTTTACCATGCTAGATACCCAGCATCTAGAACATGCAAAAGAAATATTCTAAGTAACAGTCTCCCAGTTATGCAGAGTGGGAGGCAAAAACAGGAGGAAGCAGGAATCTGAAATTAAAGGATCATTTATATTATTCACATGTTAGTTTCTGTAGGTACTATTTTTGAGGCATAAAATTCTGAAAATCTTTTGAACCCTCAGAAAATGACAACTGATCTGAGGTGAATATTAAAACATTTCTAATTTGAATCTTCACAAAGGTAGGTGGAAAGTGTTTTCAATGAATTTGAAATGACACAGAACTCAGTCAGATAGGAAAATTAAAGAATTAAAAATGTGAGAGTATTTTGTCTCTCTGCAAGTTGTTACAGCTTGGTAAGTATTCCTCTTCAATACCAGGAAAACTCAAAGCATAATGGCAATTCAATTAAAAACAATTCAGTTTTTCTACTCTCGCTTTATTTTGTTACGTTAAAATGAGTTTTTAGGGTTTTGATTTAAAAATCTGTTTAGATTTCCTTTGACCTATTCTGCTATTTTATGTTGTTTCATTATTGCAGTTTAACTTCTTACTTGAGTATTTTATTTGTGATTTTTCTGTATATCTAATTCCTCTTTTCCAGAAATATCAGATATTGGCAAGCTAGAAGTTATTTATCTATTGACATAAACATCACTGACTAGAGAGAATCTTGTTTTCAGTTCTTCAGCTCTCACCAGCCCTCAAAGTATACTCCCAAATGCAGAGCCTAAGCTGACAGTGGGAAAATACAAATCCTAATTCCAGTTCCAGCCTTTGTTGCTGTCTGAGACTGGAATGATAACTTCCACTATTTATGAGCCGTAGGGTAGCAATTACGAAAACTGACCCTAGAGTCAAACAGCCTTAGTTTAAGTACTGCCTCAGTATTTCACTTGTAAAATGAGCATGATAACAATATCCACCTGTAAGTTACAGATGTGAACTGAGTTAATAAATACAAAGCACAAAGAACACTAGCTGTCATGTTCTAAGTGACATGGTTTTGAGAACTGGAAGGAATTAATGAGATGATAATGGCAGCTAATATTCGAGAACTTGCTATGTATCAGATCATCTTTTATACAGATAAATTTATTTCATCATTACAACAGCCTTATGAGATAAGTACAGTTATTATCCTTATTTACAAGTAAGAAAAACGAAATCCAGAGAAATGAAATACTTGGAATAATGTCGCACAGATTGTAAATGATAGAATTCATTTTCAAAGTCATGAAACATGATGTGCATGAGTCTAGCACATGAGTAGGTTTCAGGACAAGTACACATGTCACCTTGCTAGATTCCAATATCTGCATGAAAACTGTGTTTATACTATAGTCATGTTTGACATTGTCTTGCAAAGTTCTAGGCTATGAGCATTTTTTTCTCTCATACTGGTTTTTAACAAATGTATCTATAGCTCCATAAACCCTTTCATTTGAATGTTACCTTTTCTATGACTAGCAGATTTAAGGATAACTTTATACGCACGCCCTGGTGGAGTAGCAGTTAAGTCAGCTGCCTCCAGAGAAACACAGTCCACATCCTCAGCTTAAGTACTGCCTCAGTATTCCCATCTGTAAAATGATCATTATAACAAGCCCACCACATAGCCTCATGTCCTGGGTCCAGAAGAAACAGCCAAATAAAAACAAAATAAAATGATATTCCTCCTCTTTTTTCCTTCCAACCTGCTGACTGCCTACTTGCGTTCATTCCTGCCTGCATCGTTCCTTAAAATAAAAAATGATTGCTCACTACCTTTGTGGGGCATCTATGTCATGAATGAAATAAACATTGCATAATGGTTAAGAATTTGAGCAGGGCATGGGGGTTTGAACCTGGTTCTACCCTTTTCCACTCGTGTAACCTTGGCCAAGTTGGTTAATAAACTTTCTCAACTTCAGTTTCTTCAGTCTGAAAATTGGGGATATAACAAAGCTCCCTTCATGAACTTATTATAAAGATTAAATGATGTAATGTATTCATAACACAACATAGTAACACAGAAAATCACTAAATAAACATCAAAGGGAGAGAAAAGGGAGATTTCTTCCTGTAATAGGTTTCTTTTTTAAAAGTAATATTCATTATTTCTTTAGTTCACAATGCTAAATTCAATTTAGGATATTGAAATTGTAGCTCATCTATATTTCACAGCACACCCACCACAAGAGTTTTCTAATATATACTTATAGGAAGGGTTTCAGTCCTGAAGTTACTGGACTAATTTCTCAAAAGTTGAGTCACTGATCTGTGATAGGTCTGGAAGTGAATATGCATTAACACTGAATGTCTGACAAACTGGTCTCCGAATTTAAACAGCATATATTTGCTTTCTATATTTTAGTATGAACTCCACGGTTCATATATCTTTCATCATTCTTCAGAGTCATTTCTTTCCCTCAAATGTTTCAATCAAGTATGGATTCACTTCATCCATATCTTTCTCATCCCTGTCATACCAGAACGCTACACCTCTAACATCTCCCAGATCCTTCTCCTCACACAAGAACATAGAGACCTGACTTAACACGCCAGGGTCAGTACCATCTCCAGGGGACTGAGTCAGAGAAAGTCTTACTATGTCAGCTTCTCACCTATTGGATGACTGAACTAACTTTATGTAAATTCAGGCTTAGTGAATTGTTTTCCTCAGGATTGTTTTGTCCACAAAGACTCTTAATGCCAGCGATACAAAGTGGAAAACATGAGCTTTGCCTAGTAGACTGGTGGCATCACTTTCACAGCAGTGACAAAGTAATCTCTGAGAAAACATCAGCAACTTCCTTCGATGATGACTTGATGGAGTTGCGCCAGTACCTACCGGCCTTTGATTACTGACACTTTGGCACTAAGGATGAGCTGGTGCATCCACCCGACTTCTTTCACACTCACTGACAGCTGAGCACGGCCCACGCTTCTCTCTCTAAGTGACTGGCAATGCCAGCAGACACTTGGAACAACAGGAAGACAAAGAAAAGCAATTTAATTTCTCTCTGACTGGCTGCTCCTTTCCAAATGTGACAGCTTTTCTAACCAAATGGCTCTTATTCTAGCAGTTAAGACTGACGTAGAAACAGGGTAAACAGTGACACCAAATGGCTATATATATTAAGAAAGGGTTTATATGCCGTCTTACATTAGGAACTCTTTGGGGTGGTTTATTTAGATAAACATTATATAATAAGAAAATATAAATTAAAAAGCAGGCAGCAGATAAGGAAAAAAAAAAAAAAACATTTTGGGATCCAATGATGTCTTCAGTTTAGTAGAAAAAGAAGGAAGAAAAGTTAATTTGCTCCAGTAATTTCATTTCAGTTTTCTAGCATGACATAGAAAAAGAGAAAACCTGTTTGGTTTCAAAATAAAATTCTTGCTGAATCTATAATGACAGAAGTTTCCAATAAGGGGCCTTAAATATCAATGAAAAAGACTTTCAAAATGTGTTTCACTACTCGTTTGCTTTTGTTTTTCTTCATGGGCATCTCCATTTATCTATTATCTTCTCTAAATCTGACTTTCTTAGCATTTTATTTCATACTATTGAACCATAATCATAGATTTTGTTTGGACCTTGTCCTATTGAAATCATCAAGTAGATAAGTAGATGAGTTGTTTGTAAGTTTGTTGGCTTTGTTACTGGTGGTAGTAGTAGTGGTTTTTATTTTTAAGAAAAGGCATTAATAAAAAACCCCATGAGTAAGAAGGGGGAAAAATGTAGGCATTGCCAGTTTATCTAATAAACTCCAACTTATCAAACTGTTTCAAATTGCACAAAAATTTCATATATTGAATTTTATATGAATTTACTGAGAACATGTTAGAACAGAACTATGTGTTGTGAACATTACTTGCTCATAACAAAGAGATACTTTCTAAGGAATTCATGGAGGTCCAGTGGAAGAATAAGAAACGGGAAAGACAAGAATATGTAGGGAAAATGGAGGAGCGAACTAAATTCTAGGAAGCAGAAACATGACAAAAGACTATCAGGTTACTAGTTACTTAAGCAGAGGGGGAAACGGAGAGCAAGATGAAAGAGACAGATAAGGGATGATGGGGAAAGTAAAATGTGTTCAGAGTCAGGAAAGGAGGAAGTTTAAGGATGCTTTTAAGATCACAGCTGGAAAATTTAGAATTCTCAAAGGTGAAAGTGCCAGAAAGTAAAGAGACTGTGGAAAGAAACAAGTACTTGGCTCCTAACGAATGTTTAAGAAACACTTGGTAAGCTTTGGTTGCTGCTAAGACAGAAAACAGATAGGGGAGTGGAAATAAGATTCAAATTTGTAAAGAGAAAGAAACTGAAATAAATTTCTTTCATGTCGCATATTCTTTCCATGATGTTATGTAAAAGGGTAATCAGAGAATTACTGGGACAACTCAAATGTTAGAAAATAACACTTCTGGGAAAAGATTAAAGGAAAAATAAAACAATTTTTACCAATAAAACAATAGGTGAGTGGCGATGAATGATTTTTTGTTTTGAACTTCATAAATTGTGCTGCTAGTCATTCCTGAGGCATCCACTTGAACTCCTTGTTTTAACGGTCTTTCATTGTAAGGAGATGAGATTCCTGTAAGATCCTTCTTTCTCCTCTTTGTCCACATCTCTGTCATATTGAACCTATATTTCTATTGCCATTTTTGACATGTTGCTCCCATTAGACTCCAAGACCAGAAACTGTGTCATGATCACTTTGTTTTTATACTTAGTAGCCAAAAGATTTTTCTTGTATATTTATGCCCTTCCTTTTCCAGAGAAGATTTAATGTCACTTGGCTTTTGGTGGAAGAACTTGTTCCCAGTCTTCACTATTTCGATTACCAAAAGACATTTCTCCAATTGCTCAATCCAAAAACAAAGAACTCATCTTTATATTTTTAACTATTAAATGACACTGCATTATACTACTACATAGATTTAGATTTGCATAGTGATAAATCAACATCTGTATATCATACACTGTATTTACCACTAAAATTTCAATTTCATCCTTCACCAAACACTTGACCCATTTTTCCTTATTTGCACATCTCCCATCCCCTTTACTGCTGGTAACCACTGATTTGGTCTAAAAGTTTATTCTTGTTTTATTTATTTCATTAATTTGTTTTGTGTCTTTATTTAACAGATATAAATAAATTCGTATGGTGGTTGTTTCCTCTGACTTAAACATAATTCTCTCTAGATCCATCCATGCTATTGTAAATGACAGGATTTCATCTTTCTTTATAGCTTAGTAGTATTCCATTGTGTATATATACACCACATATTCTTTATCCAATCATCTATATAAGGGCAATTACGTTGCTTCCAATCATTGACTGGTGTAAATAATTCTGGTATGAACATGGGTAACTTGTCAAATGAGTGTTTTTATATTCTTTGGATAAATATTCAGAACTGGAATTACTGGATCATATGAAATTTATATTTTTAATGCTTTGAGGAATCTCATGCAGCTCTCCATAATGGTTACAATAATTTACACTTTCACCAACAGTACACAAGATTTACCTTTTCTCCATACCCTCTTTAATATTTGTTGTGTCTTATCTTTGGATAATAACCATTCTAATAGTTGTGAGATAGTATCTTATTGTTGTTTGGATTTACATTTCCCTAATTAAAAATTAAAACACCATTTATTGAAGAAGCTGTCCTTGGCTCCACTGTATTCTTTTAGATCCTTTATTGTAAGTTAGCTATCCATGTGTGTACAGGTGTATTTCTTGCCTCTCAGTTCAGTTTTAGTGATCTGTGTGTAAGTTTTTATTCATTTTGGGTTGTTTTGACTATTTGAGGTCTTTTATAGTTTGAAATAAGTTTTATTACTTTTTTTTCCTATTTCTGTGAAGAATGCTGTTGGGATTTTGATGGAAGCTGCATTGAATCTGTATATTGTTTTAGGTGCTATACCTAAACAAAATTTAACAATGTTAATTTTTCAAACCATGAGCACAGAGTAGCTCTCCATTCCTTTGTGTATTCTATTTCTTTCAAAAATGTCTTACAATTTTCAATATGCAGATCTTTTGCCTCTTGAATTAAATGTATTACAAGGTAATTCATTTTTTTATGTGATTGCACATTGGGTTGTTTTCTTGATTTCTTTCTGCTAGCTCATTATTTGCAGAAATGTAACATATTTTATATATAATTTTATATCCTGCCACTTCACGGTATTCATTTATTACAGCTTTTTGTTCCAGTCTTTGGTATTTTCTATGTATATTGTCATGTCATCTAAAAATAGTCATAGTTAAACTTCTTCCTTTCTACTTTGGATATCATTATTTCCTTTTCTTGTCTAATTGCTCTGACTAGAGCTTCCAATACCATATTGAATAAGGATGGGGAGAGGTGTACAACTTCACCTTGCTCCTGACCTTACAGGAAGAGTTTTGAGTTTTTCCCAATTGAGTTAGGTGTTGGCCATGGCTTTTCATATATGGTCTATTATGTTAAGGTATGTTTCTTCTATACCCATTTTGTTGAGGGCTTTTAACATAAAAGAGTGTTGGATCATGTCCAATGCTTTATTTATATCTATTAAGATGATCTAATTATTTGTGTCCTTTTTGTCGATGTCATGTATCACATTGATTTGCAGATATTGAATCATCCTTGTATTCCTAGAATAAATGTCACTTTGTCATGCTGTGTAATTCTTTTAATGTATTGTTGAATTCAGTTTGCCAATGATTTCTTGAGAATTTTTTTATCTATATTCATCAGCTATACCAGCCTACAGATTTTTGCCTATTTTTACTGGGTATTCCTGTTTGATATTTGAAATCAAGGTCATGTTAACTTTGTAAAAGTGAATTGGAAATTTTCCCTCTTGTTAATTTTTTGGAAGTTTTTGAGAAGAACAGGTATTCATTCTTCTTTGAAGATTTGGTAGAATTGACTAGAGAAACAACCTGGTCCTGGGATTTTTTTTTTTAAGAGGCTTTATTATTGTTACAATGTGCTTATAGTGGTTGGTCTGTTCAGATTTTCTATTTCTCTCTGAAAGAGTTTTAAAATATTGTATGTTTCTAAACATTTGTACATGTCTTCTAGATTGTCCAATAGTTGCCATATAGAAGTTCATAATACTCTATTATAAAATCCTTTATTTCTGTAACATCAGTTGTAACGTCTAATTCATTTCTGATTTTATTTTAGTTTTCTCTTTTTCTTTGTGAGCAGTCGTCTCTAATTCTTCCCTTTCTCTTCCTCTTCCCAGCTCAACCATCGAATCCTGTCATTTCTCTTTATAATGTAAGTCCAGTATTACCTTTTCTCACCACTTCACCATTACCACCCATCTTGAGCTATAGGAACAGTTTCCCAATTGGTTTCCCTGCATCCTTTTTAATCCCCCTGTAACTTGTTATTTTACAAATCAGTCAGAGTAATATTTCAAACCCTAAATCAGATCACATAATTTCACAGTTTAAAATCTTTGTTCTTCACATTGCATTCAAAATATTCCCCACGATTTGACTTACTTCTCATGTTTGTTTGCCTATGAGGCTCCATCTACAATTGCTTTCTTGTGCTTTGACGAAGTCACACTCATTCTTGTCTCTTGCCCCCATACCTTGCATAGGTAACTCTTGATCATTCATTTACTGTTCAGATATTATTTTCATAGGGAATATTTCTTTTTTTAAAGTAACATTGTATTACATTACATATGCATAAGAAGCATCATTATAAATAAAAATATATATATACTGCATTAAGTTTACCACTAATAGTCCAATTCTATCCTTCACCATGTAACTGCCACCTTTTACTTGTTATGTCCATCCCTCTCTTCCTTAGGAGACATTTCTAACCACCTTCTCTGGAAGAGCACACACAGTTGGCCTCTGCTCTACTTTATCTTATTTTGAGCACTTATTATTCTCTGAAACTGTATACTTATTTTGTTTCCTGTGCCCAAATATACATTTCTATAAATGCATATACTTGTTATATTCATTGCAGTCCTATATTTGCAGTTCCTGAACACATAGAGGAGCTCAATAAATAGATGCCAAGTGAAAATATGTTAGACAATAAGCTCGTGGGTTCTAGCACTTTCCAGTCATTATCTAAAACACATGATATCTGTATGTCTTGGTTTCTTGGCATGCAAAATTACTATCTTTCCTATAAAAATGGTACTAAAATAAAAATTAAAAATTTGTGATGACTAATACTTTGCAGAAAATGATGCTATGATAATAAAGTGAATCAAGGAAGTTTTGAGATAAAAGTAAAGCTAAGAAGTCATTCAGTCAAATTTCACACCTTTTCTTGATTCCTTCTACTGAGAACCACTTTATGCTTCTGGACAGGATACTTGCTATCTCATGAGGTTTCCTGAATCACTGTTAGCTGGTGAAAGTTGCATATTTGAAAATCGCTAAGAGATCAGATCTTAAAAGTTCTCATCACAATAAAAATTATAACTACGTATGGTGATGGATGTTAACCGTAATTATTGTGCTAGTCATTTCATAATGCATACAGTTATTGAATAATTATGCTGTATACCTGAAACGGATATGTTGTTATATGACAAGTATATGCTGATAAAAATAATAATAAAGCTGTTATGTTGAATTAAAATATGCCTCATTCTGAGTCACAATCTCAGATGCCTGTATCTAGAAAACAGCTTAGATGACCAGGGGTGGTAGAAATTATAGCAAACATGAGAGTACTTGCCTTATCTTAAAGGAATTGCTGCTATTCCACAACTGATGATTGTTATCATGGAGGAAGCAGGCCTCTTGTTCCAAAGCATGCTCAGTTTTCAAGAGAAACCTGAAAAACAGAATTTTATGTGAAATGTCTCCATTTTTAAAACCTGAGGCTATATCACAACCTGAAGACTGTTGGTTGATCATTTCTGATCTAAACTATCAAAGAAGCCTTCTCCCTCTTCCACAAGAGGGTTCAGAATGTTAAGATATTTAGGACAACTCCCTTAATTTCTTTTCTCATCTATATATCCTTGGCTAATTTAAACATAATTAAAATTATGCTACCATTATTTATATCAAAAAAATCAAATTAGCAGCTGGCCTTAAAAATTCACTGGATTAACTCAAATATTTAGACTACAGCTGAATTTAAAAAAAATCTAAAGTAAATACAGGAATGATTGCAAAGCAAAAAGTGCTGTGGTGAAGTCTTTTCTTCTGGTATTTCATCTTGTGGCATCTTGTCCAGACCACATTTCAATCCTACCATTTTATGTACCATTAAGATTACTAGTTTCAAACTTCACACAGCACATCATGTACTTGAAGGAATGATCTGCAGTTACCACATGTTATATGACAAGTTTTCAGTGATGCAACTGCAGAACATTGTTTTGTCGTTTTTTTTACAGTCCTTTCTAACATTCAGAGACAGATTTCCTTTTTTTTTGAGGAGGAGGAGGAGGTGGAGGAGGAAGAAGAAGCATTTTTATTTATTTTATTTAGCAGACCATTGTTTTAACACAAATATTGTAGGTCACCCACATATATTTATAGTAGCAACCCTGTCTGATCTCAAAAAGGGTCACTAACACTGTCTTATATTGTAATAAAACATTATGCTTCGATTACCATTTTTTATTATTTAAATCCTACTCCATTCATCTTTTTTAGCACATTCTTTCTCTATGTGAACTAATGTGCTTTTAAGTTGAGGAAGATAATAATTTGTAGAAAAAAACTACCACAAAGTGAACTATTTAGAATTCTAAAACTTTTTAAAATGATTTCCAACAATAAACTACACACTTATTACTTCCCTAAAGCATTATTTGGTATTATTGCTTAAAATTGTAATAATACACTAATGGTACCAAATTACTTAATATGACCATTTGTTCATTTATTTCTATTCCTACTTTCTTTATATAATTGCTAGTACTTTTTTGTGGCTCTTATTATAATTTTTCTCATCTACCACATAGCAATAACAGTTTTGACCCTCTTATCATATTTAGAAAAGAGCTTCTTATCCTTTAACTCATCAACTTCTTATCTTCCCCACTTTCAAAATTAAAATCATATTTCCAAGCTGTCATTGGAATAATGATATTTAAATAATCATTATCACTCTAAATGTTAACATTAAAAATAAAATTTATAACATGAATATATCAAGGAATTTCCCTTTTCACTGAGCTTTTTTTGTTTACAGGAAGGAAGCAAAAGAATGAAGGGAGGCAGGCAGCAGCCAGGAAAGAAGGAAAAGGAAGCAGAATTTTATTTATTCAGTTGTTCCTCCTAGCCCCAGGTCACAAACCTATGTCCTTGGACTATATGTGAGCTGCAACCCAGGCATGAAATTAACACCTGAGCCATCAGGGCATAACTGAGCTAGCTTCTTTATGGTACTGCTCTAAGTATCCTCTTAGCCACCTCAGAAGATTGACCAGTCTTATATTTTAGTGATAAAAGTCAGTAAACTTCCTCAATTGCTTCAGTGATACCTGGGAAGATTTGGATTTTGAGGTCACCTACTCTTCCTTCTTCCCACTCTACATGTAGGTTTTCCTGGATGTCAACAGATTTGGATGGGATCAATGATAAAATTGACATTTTTGGTAGATCATAACTGGCTTCTTATAATAAAAAATATTTTATAGATCACAAATTGTTGGCTATCAGCAATTTCATATGCTTCAGTACAATAAATTTGAGGATGAAGAATAAAGTAACAAATTGATGACCTGTAAATTGCTAGTAGAATACCATTTTTGAAATGTGATTACATGTGTTTTCATACTTTTTCACGAATTTATTACTCAAAAGATCTAAAATTAGGAAACAAAGCATGTGACTAAAATGTTGTTTTCTATTTATGACAATCTTTGCATACTGAAAAATTTAAACATATCTCAAAATTTTACATAGCTCATGAAAGAAAGGGAAAAGGAACAAAGGAAGGAACAGAGGAAGGGAAGGAGGAAAAAGGAAGGAAAGAAAGAAGAGAGGGAGGGAGGAGGAAGGAAGGATGGAAGGGAGGAAGGAAGGAAAGAAGGAAGCCATAAGTACATGTCCATCTACAATTAAAGAGGTACGAAATACTTCTACTCTATGTGATTCAAGTTTAAAGTAGTAAAAACATAAATAGAAACATAAAATAATTCTTAAATAGACAGAAATATATTTTTCTGGAGCATTCTACAGATAAATAGAAAATTCTATTTATTTAAGAAATACATATATACAAATATATTTTTAAGGTAACTATGTGATTGTATGCTTGGCATTGTTTCTTGAATAGAGAGAAGCAGTATGGATAGTCACTAGAAAATAAAATCTTTTAAGAAAAGGTTAGTCACCATGAGTAACAACTAATATTCAGACATAGAACTAGAACGTTTCAGAGAAACAGAATCACAGGATGTTTATACGGAGAGAGAGACAGAGAGAAAAATAAAATAAACTTCTCAAAAATTCCAAGAGTGATTCAGCTTACATTTCATTATAACTGGATGAACACTTCTTCTTCCTCCAAAATGAAAATGAGTGATCAACTTAAATCCTTAAAAGTGAACTTGAAATTTCATAATTGCTTATCATCTTAGTGATGACTTAATAACTTCCTTAACCACATAAAAACTGAGAAAAAATAACTTCTGTAACATTAATCCTCTTATAAATCTTGTTTGATATGGCTTAGCGTAAAGCTACCCAAAGCTAACCTTCATTTTAAACATCATCTGCAGCCCGTCTGGGACTCTGACATATGGACCATCCAATATCTCAGTGGAATGTCTCTGGTTCCCTATCATAACTAGGACCATATGCAAAGTCTTCCACTGACAAATTAAAAAATATGAAAAGAAAGAAATGAGAGCACTTTTTGATGCATTTCCATTTATAAACAAAACATTGTAAAGAAACAAAATCACTGAGAAAAAGTTAATATAGTCTTCAGATTTAAGCAATAAGAAAATCCTAACCACTGAGAATACAATGTAATTTGTTACAGTCTATGACTAGTCACCACAGAATAATTCCACTGGTGCCAGATGAGGAGAAAATCCTTAATTATGGAAGATAAATGTAAGTTTATCAGCACTTTAAATTACTGAATTTGATTAAAGCTAACAGTGTTATCATAGGAATGATTGATATGGAGAGGAAAGAAACTAGTCTTTTGCTCATTTTGTGGTCAACTATGAAGTGAACGAAGCAATGGTATAAAACACAGGGCATCAATGTAGATCAATGTGTCTAGCATGTCCAGCACGGATATCTATGCATGACAGTCTCTTGGCATGCAAAAATTTTTAATTTTTATTCCCTGAATTTCAGTTTCTATTCTTTGAAGTTTATATAACATACATGATAGTGCTGTGATGTAAACACAATATGAAGAAACATTTTCCTATTTGATATGGATCTCCAAAATCCCCAGTGTGTCTGCCCTGTACCAAAAATGGTGGATTAGTTTATCAAAATACCAATAATGGCAAAGCTCCAGGCACTATTCCAAAAGGTCTGCATATAGTATTTCATTATTGCTTAATCAACTCTATCAGAAAAGAACTATCACCCTTCTATTCTAAATGAGGAAACAGAATCACTGAGAGATGAATAACTTACTGAAGTTCCCAAGACTGCTGTGGCAGAATGCACTTGAAGACTCGGAGTCTGATCCTAATGTGTATGAGAATAATTTATTGTACAGGAAGTGATAATATTAAATTTGATGCTCTGTTTAATTTTATCTACTTTTGGAGTAAATACAAAGAAACATATTACATAGTACTTGACTTAACCTGGACTCTATAGTAAAAAGTTTTCCCCGATGTATAAAGGGTAGATTCCTTTTTGTAATAGTCAAGCTGGCAACAAGTGAACAGGAATACGGGAATCATCTTAAAGAATTCCCTAAACATTCCACAGAATGAATGTTTCCTACTCATCACTCTTACCCAAGGTGTTAAAACCCAGAAGCTATAGTTTAGGCTCATGGGAGAGACAGGGTACACAGTGGGAGAGTCAAAGAAATGGCATTTCCGGTGGGCTTAAAGGAAAGTAGAGGTGACTTTTCTGGAAACTGAATCTGTCACTTCCTTCAGGTTTTTTTTGATAAGTCATTTCATTTCCCCTGGTCTCAATTTCTTTATTTGTAAAATGAAAGACCCCGAATAAATGATAGCTACAAGGAATCTGTGAGTCCCTAGCATCATAAAGTAAGTGAAGGCAATTCTGCTGAAGCCTGAATAACACAGCTAGCTGATACCACATGGACTAGCACTGTTATTCAGGCAACACAGGTGAATGTAGAGAGAGTCAATTTAGTTAGGTCACCTGTAAAAGAGTCACTGGCAAGAATTAGATTGTAATTAATTTGTGGCTGAATTATCTAATTGTACCTCACACGCATATTTAAGTTGCTGATTAAAAACAACTTCTCATTCTCTAGATTGCAGGCAGGGCTTCTTAGAGTTCTAGAGGAGCTCTCGGCACTTTTTTTTTTTTGACCCTCCTCATATTTAACAATAAAGAAATACCAAAGCAAGGTTTACACACTGTGATATATTTTAAGTCTTTACAGTAAGCAAAATAATATCTTTAATAGAGTAAAACACTTTGCATATATAATTATGTTATTCACAGGCAAATTATAACTTTTAAGAAAAAAAGGTTACTACACCCTAGGCAATGTTGTCTAGTAAAACATATAACTGAAAGTTCTCTGATACATACCTTCATTCATTTTCACTCGAATGATGCTCAGGCAACATATTTAAATACAAGCAGCTTCCAACACTATGTTAGATTTATGATTGTTCAACAGAGTTGAAAGATATTTAGTGTATAAGTATTCAGTAGAAACTGTACTTCAATTTTTAAATTTTGATCTTTTTCCCAGCTAGTGGTAACAGTACTCTCTTGTGATGCTGGGCCCCAGCAGAGAGCCACATTTCCCTGTCTGCTTCTCAATCACAGGAGTGAACCACAGACACACCCCAGGGAAAATGATGACCCTGTCACTCAGTACTCCCATCATCCAGCAATTTATTTTAATTCCACATTCAGTGCTTCAAATATTCTTCAGGTTCGTGTGCTTTTAGTTGTTTCTGTAAATGTTGAGAACCCATAAGAGCATTATGTGTTTCACATTATATTAGTACAGTATTCAATAAATTATATAAGATATTCAGCCTTTATTCTAAAATAAAATTTGTGTTAGGTGATTTTGCCCAACTTTAGGCCAATGTAAGTTTTCTGAGGTTTAAACTAGGCTACACTAAGCCACATTCATTAAGTTGAGTGCATTAAGTGCATTTTTGACTTGTGGCATTTTCGAATTATGACATGTAGATAACCTTTCATTTAAAGAAGATCTGTAGATGACAGCAGAAGTCAAAATGTGAGACTTCCTACCACATGTCTTGGTGGGCCCCTATGAAAAAGCTGTTACATGAAGTTCCCTTTAAGTGCTCCGACAAGTTGAACCGTTTTAACCTCAACCTACTACATATGACCATGTCTAAGAAAAGAGAAGTAGATGAGTATTTGGTTGAAAACTAGAAGAAGAAATTATTTTTCTCCAAGGACACTTAAAGGGTTTCTATTACCAATTAACTACATCACCCAAAATGACCACATTAGTGCCTCCTGGAAAGACTCCCAAATTTAGGGAGAAGTTCATTTTGAAGACTAAATTAATTGCAAAATGTTCTCTTAAATAATTAGATTTTATGGTGGGAATATATTGGAGTAGCTATTTAACACATGTTTAAGTGTCTACTATCTTTGTTTTTCTGTACCTGATGATGGATTGTTCTTTCTGAGATTCAGAAAGAAGTATATGATATTTTCCCTAATTGAAAAAAGCCCAGTTGCTAGTATAGAGAACAACCTTTGTATTCTGGTAGATTTTAGCTAGTAAAGAAGCACTTAGTTTATCCAATAATTGGATTAAGTGATGCAAACTTTGGAAGATAAGAGGAAGAGCTAACAGTCATCTTTAAATTACACAGGAATACAATTGTACCTCTTGTCAATCATAAGACTCTCATCTCTCTAGAACAAAGCTTTGAAATAATGCTTACACCTAGAATCTGCAATAAATGTAGTGGAACAGCATTTACTCAAGGATAGATATGAAATTTAGCTTGAAAGGCAAAATTTGATTACGGATAAAATTAACCTTGGAAAATCCTTTAAGTAAACTTTAAAGTCTCCATGGTTTATGTACGTGATCCAATATAATACTTTTAAGCACATTAAAGTGTAAGATAATGATGCTGAACCACCAAGAAACAAAAGAGTCTATTGGCAGATATGTGGTTACTTAAACCATTTTCCCTTTAAGGAAGAATAGTTAAAGATTTGAAAATCTTTCCTGCTTGCTTTTAGGGATTACTCCATTGTATTTAATATCAAATCTCTCTAGTCCTAATACACACCAATAAATGTGATTATTATGAAAATTCCATAAGATTTTCATTTTTTTTCTTCCACTCGACAAAGATTTTGGAAGGCCCCCTATCTGCTGGTCCCTAACACCTGGCCTAGCTCATAGTAAGTTCTCAGTAGGTGCCAAATGTTCATTGAAAAGTTGCAGATGTGAACTTGGCCACTTCCCTGTCATTACTTACTGTGGCACAGCTGGACTGTTATCATTCTGTCAGTCACAGGATTATTAGGTTATGAAGGAGAGGAAGTTGAGAAGAGATTGGTCCTCTAACGCAGGAGTCAAAGATACAAATGTGGGGTCTGGGCAGGTAGAGTAACTGAGGCAAGTGGTGCAGGTGAGCCTGGGTGTGAACTGAAGAGGCCACATGAGCCTAAGAAGCTGCAGGCACTATGAACTGAGTTCCAACTGAACGTTGTCTGGTGAAAATACTGGCCTAGCTCAGCTGCCTCCTCTCACACCGCACCTTCACACCAAAAGGAAATCCTGCTTTTTTTTGTTTGTTTGTTGTTAAGCTAAAGTATTCCTGCTTCTTTTTCAACTAAATGAAAAACAACATCCCCAGTCTGACCTCTCACAATAATGGTGACCACTAATATTTGACTCCAGAGTCCAAAAGAGCACAGAGTAAACTCACCTTGGACGTTGTGAATGTGGAAGTTGAGAGACAGAGCATGGTGGTGCCACTGACAGATGCTCAGAAACCCCAGACTGATGGCAAATGAGGTGACAGGAAGCCACACTTCTCAGATAGAGATTGCAATGAGCTTATCAGTCTGTTCCTCATGGGGATCTTCTACTAATGTCTGAAACATTTCAAAAGTCAAGACGCATCTCTCCAAATGAGAACTGAACTGACAGAAACAACATCTGCACCTATCTTGGAGAATGAAATTACAAGAGATACTAATTTCGTGCTTCTGGGCACTGGCAAACCAGTGTCTCCTGTTACTGTTCCCTCAAGAGTTTTATGGAAATATGTTAGGTACATAGAGATCAATGACAGCACAGGAATTTTTCACTTTTTCCAATGCATGCAGCACCACATATATGTTAAAAACTGGCACACTTGACAAAAAGGTTTTTTTGGTTTTGCTCTTGAGAGATACTTATAACCCCAAATAGCAAGCTATGTTTCAGGAGTGGTGCATTCACAACTTAGTCTTTACAAGTAAACAGTAAATTGTACTTATGGATAGAGAGGTGACAGAAAATACCCTAAAGAGCCCTTAGACCAATCTAGAACAGGCGCTCTAACTTTCTTCTTTGTATGTATTTTTCTTGTTCACTTTTATTTGCTCTTCACTTAAACTAGATTGGTCTCAGCTTTCGAACTTTGCAAACTAGGAATGTTTTTGGAAAGCCTATATTGGAACGTTTCCTTGAGTCAAGTGGGGAATGCAGAGTTTGGCCAGCTCTCATCAGAGTAAGAACTGCCCCAGTGAACCCCAAGGAATGCCTCTCAGCGTGCTGTCTGTGCTGGCCTGTGCCCAGGAGAAATACTATCCTGCCTGCTAACCTTTGAGGCGTAACCTTTTATTCTCCCTAGTGGGATTTTTTTTTTTTTTACTGATATTGTTCTCTGTGAGTTGTATAGAGGACCATGTTTTGGTTATGAAAATCATTTACAGTGAGTAAGGACTTTTCTATCTCCATATCAGTTACTCTTAATCATTTTATCTCTTAGAATTCATTCTTCCACAAAAGTGGAATATCATGCACTATTCTTGGTAATATCAGTTTACATAGCTCATAAAGATATAACACTAAGGACATTTATAACAAATTAGTTGGGTACTTGAAACTATTGTGTTTAAGACATTTTTGAAATTCTTAAATTGTCTTTCTTGTATCAGTCAGAAAAATGGTGAATATTCATAATGTTGCCTCCACATAATTTTGAAAGATGGTTTCTGACTAATATTTAAATGAATTTAGTTACATGAACCTTTCATTATTAACTCCACATAAACAATCTAGAATTTTTCCAGTAGATGTTCTGTGATAAAGGAACCAATGACAGGTTTGAAAATAATTATTTATACTTGGGTGCTTGACCATTTATATAGAAAAATTTGGAGCACTCCTGAATCAAAAATAACCTACCAATAATACATTAAATCTACCTATAACACTAACATACAATAAAATCAGGAATGATGTGATAGAGAGCCTGTATAAAGTAAAAACCATGTATGCATGGTATAGTTTCACTTCCCAGAACTGGGGAGACAAGAATACAGGAAGGCTAAAGTGGTAATAATGGTGTGCTAAGCTGAGCTGTCAGAGGTTGGGGTGTTGGGAGTTATAGGAGACAAGCGTAAAAGAGGAAGAAAGTCATCTGTTAGCATCTCAGTGTCTGTGATCATCTGAATCTATAAGGGAAGGCAGGTCACTAACATTTATATCTTCTGTGTCTACCTGCCTCAGTGTTAAGGGTCAACTTTCATAGACTGTTGCGACCAATGTGACAGACTTGAAATATAAGAGTATATTTGACTGCCTAGTCTTATATATAATTTTCTAACATCATTTTTTTTCTGCAGGCACTCAAAATATCCTGCAAATCTACACCAAATTTACATGAACTTTCAAAATTAAAGTCATTCTTTTCTGCAATCATTACAGTACTATCAATCACAGAAAAAAAAAGTCTCAGGAAGTGTTTCCTGTTTAGTTTCTGAAGGACTTCACTTTCAGGTCATTCGCTACTGTGTCTGGTTTTGAATGGTGTTCTTTCCTCTTGTAATTGCATCACCTCTTTATCTATGGGTTCTTGGCCAAATTTCCTCAACATAATCTTTGTCAACTTCTTCTTGCTAAGGTGCTGAGAGCAGCTCCCTTGGGACGGAGGCTGGGCTGTGCCACTCTCCCTACTCCAGGGCGCTGTCTCTAGAACGGCTGCTGCAAAGCCTGGCAAATGCCTTTTTTCCTGCTTTACACCATTTTTCATCAAAGTAAAATTCCTCTCATTTCTTTTAGTTAGAGAAAACGTGTACTAATGCAAAAATGTGTACTAAAAGCAAAGTGATACAATACAAACTTTCAAAAAAGTATATATATATATATATATATACACATATATATTTATGATATTTCTTTCCTGCTCATCACTCTCTACTTGCCCTTTGCTGCCAACCTCTTCAATCCCATTTCAATACAGAGACTCACTGGTACTTTAACATCCAACAGACTCCTTTCAGCTCATGGCATAAGCCCTGTTTGGTCTCAGGGCTGGATTTTCATGGGTGTGCTCCATATGTTTGAAATTCTCTCCATCTTTCCTCACATCAGTCCTTCCTCACTCAGAATAGAAAACCATCTTCTCTGGAAGCCCTCTTAGCCATCATCATACTGAATTGCATGTCCCCCAGGATGCTGCTCTGAACTTCCTCCAGTATTTACTGTATATCTATAGCAATTTTTGGTTAGTTGTTCCTCTACGCAACTCGAGCAACCTAAGGGCAAGAATGAAGACTGTTCCCTTGTAATCCCAACATCTATGTTCAAGGTAGTTGTAATAATAACATTTATGGACTACTTTCTTAGTGGCAGACTGAAGATATCATATACTTTATCTCATTGAACCTGCTGATAATCAACATGTTAGCCTGCATGCTTCCACCTCCTTGGAGACTCACAGCATCATGGGGTACATGGTCTCTCCTCTTCTTCTGAACTATCCTGTGCTCTAACTCCTCAAAACACAGTCTTTAGGTGCAGTGGCTTCATCTGCCACCTCTGGCCTGGTGGTGTAGTGGCTTTGTCTGGTGGTGTCGTGGATTTGTCTGCCACCTCTGGCCTAGTACAGTCCACATACATCACAAGGACCATGGTTTGCATCCCAGGGCTGGAGAAAATGGCCAGAATGAACAACTAAATAAAATTAACAAAAAACGCTTTCTCCTCCTGTCTCTTTCTGCCTTCCTGCTTACTCACCTTCACTCCTGCCTGCACAAAACAAAGCAGTTATTAACAATGTTTAAGGAAAATTAGCTTGATCTTAGTTATCAAAAAAGTTGAAATCTTGCCATTTGCAGTAACATGGATGGACCTACTTGAATGGATTATGCCTAGCAAGTTAAGCCAGGAGAAAAAAGAGAGACAGTGCATGATATCACTCATATGTGGTATATAGAGAAAGCAAGGGAAAGAATGAATTAAATCAAATAAAAACAAATTAGTGTACAGGAACAGAAGAGGGAAGGGGGAATGGGCAAACTGGATAAAGGAGATCAAATGTATAGTGCAGGTAGAACTAAAATAGTAATTGTGAATTTAACTCGTTATATACAGATGTTGATTTAATGATGTACAACTAGACTCTACGATGCTATGACACAATGTTCCTTCGATACCATTTTTTTTTTCAAAACCTAGTGAAAATTTGAGCATACCAGTTGGACCACGAAGAAGCAGTTTTAGAGAGAAAATTTTTGATTTGTTTTGCAAATCACCTCTTTGAGTGACCATCTACTTTACATACTTGGAAACATAGTTCTTGATTTGAGACACTACTATCAGTATTTGGTCCTGCTGCCACCACGGCATGCTGCACATCCTCTAACCATAACGTATCCTCAATTCATGCTTTAGTTATATTGATTTCTATTCAGAGTTTATCTAAAAATGTTTAAAAAAATGTGTCTTCAGCTACCTTTCTGACCACAAATAAACTACAGAAGATTTTGGAATCTGTTATAAAGTACCAACTACCCACACTTCAAAGACTTCAGATTGAATGTGAACTGACTTCCCAGGGGCTGAGGTAGAATGTTCTTTACCCTGACATTCAGTCTCCCAGGGCTATCCTTGATGTGAGACCTCAAAAACATGCCTAGAACCACTTGGGCATTAGAAAGTTTTATAATGTTGTTTATTCACTTGGCAAAAAAATGGCAGCTATGCCTTCTGGTTTGAGATGCTTGCCTTCCCTCCTGTGAAGTCTAAGCTAGTGAGCCAACATATTAGCTGAGTAGAGATAGACAAGTGCAAGCATATGGTAAAAACATCCTTCAAGAGTTTAAAAAGAGAAGAACCTAGAAATATCAGTTAGTAGGTCTTGGAAGCTAATGAGGCAGAATCAGAAGAGTGGATTATAGCAAGATGGGAAAGAATTAGATGCTGACATAAGAGTCTGGAACAGGTGAGGTCAACTTGGTTCAATGCAGGATGGAAAAATTCTGTGCCTCTACTCTGCCATCTAGTGGTAAGAGTTTCCTTCAGCCTTTTTCAGGTCCTGCTAAAGGACCTGTTCATTTCACTGAGGTTTTCTCATTCATAAATTCACTGATTTCTTAAGGAAAAACTGTAATTTTCTCTTTTATAAATGAGGAAACAGACCCACATATAAACTTAATGGGTAGAAAATGAAATATTTGGTACATATTCCATGTATGCATATGTATGAATAATTTGGTTAGTACTCCTACACACCCGAGGGCAGATGTAATGAAATACAGAAAAATCTTCATAGGTCAATTAAAGAAAATACCTCACATATTCTTCACACAAAAACTAATCCTGCCAAAAAATTATGAAAGTCATAATAAAAGAAAAACAACTGTCAAAAAAAAACAAAAAAAAAACCAACACACAAATAGCTCACCCTTGTAGCCTAGCGGTTCAGTCCACCAGGCTTTGTCCACATTCATCCCCAGGTCCTTGGTTCTTGCCCTGGGTTGAGGGAAACAACCAAGATAAACAACTAAATAAAATGCTCCTCCTCCTCTCTCTTCCTGCCTGTCTGCTTACTTGCTTACTTGCCTTCATTACTGACTGTACCTTTTAAAAAAAAAATCACAAAAATTTTAAAACTGTGAAAATGGTGAAGATATCACTTCAGTGACATTAAGATGCCCTAAAAAAAGAAAAACAGAGCTTTGGAGCCAGGAATATGCTTAAATGGCAACTAACTCATCGATTTCACTTTATAGTTGAGGAAATAAAGATATGAAATTCATTGGATTTTTTATGGTTTCAAGTTGAGTTAATGTGAGAAACAAGTCTATCTTCTTTTAGTTGTTTGAGCTTTCTGAAGACAGGATTCAATTATTTGTATTTAAATATTTTTTGAGGGAGAGGAAGGAAACAAAGAGAGGAAAATGAGGGAGGAAGAAATTTAAACTTACTTCTCTCAACCTGTACTCTAGGTCATATTCTTATGAAAATAAAACTAGTTCTATAATTAGAATTAACTAGAACACTTCGGGAAAAGATGGGATTTCAGTTTTGAGAGGTTTTAAACAGGTCTTGGAAAAGTCTTCTTCACCTTAACTTTCATACTTTAGAATATATATAACAATATTTATTACACTGCAATTACAGTTTTAAGTCAAGGAACGTGACACCTCCATTTTTGCTTTATTTCCTCAAGATTGTTTTTGCTATTCAAGGTCTCCTATGTGCCAAATAAAAGTCATGATTTTTGTTCTGTTTCTGTGAAAAATTTCTGGGATTTTGATTGAGATTGCATTAAATCTATATATTGCTTTAGGTAATATGACCTGTTTAACAATGTTAATTCTTCCAGTCTGTAAGTGTGGAGTACCTTTCCGCTTCTTTGTGTATTCTTCTATTTCTTCTAACAATTTCTTATAGTTTTCAGAGTGTAAGTCTTTCACTTCTTTGTTTATTCCAAGCTATTTTGTTCTCTTTGATGCAATTACAAATGAATTATTTTTCTAAATTCTCTTTCTATATGCTTGTTATTTTCAGATAGAAATGCAATGGATTTTTAATATTAATTTGTAGCTTGCCACTTTATTATATTTGTTTATTGCTTCAGTTTTTTATTATCCTTGTGGCTCTCTACATTATTTGTCATCTACAAACAGTGATCATTGTGCTTTTTCTTTCCCAGTTTGAACATGCTTTATGTTCCTTTTTTGCCTAATTGCCCTGACCATGACCTCTAACTCTATATTAAATAGTAGTGGTGAGAGTGGACACCCTTGCCTTGCTCTTGATCTTAGAGGAAAAGTTTTCAGCTCTTCCCCATTGAGTATGATTTAGGTTGTAGGTTTGTGATATGTAACTTTCATTATGTTGAGGTATGTTCCATCTGTACATATTTTTGGAGAGTTTTTAATATCAAATGATGCTGAATCTGATATGACCACAGGCTGTTTTTCCTTCCTTTTGTTGATGTAGGCTACCACATTTATTTATTTGCATACGTTGAATCATCCTTGCAAGTGGAATAAACGCCACTTGATCATGGTGTATAATTCTTTTAATAAGTTGCTGAAATAATTTTATTAGCGTTCTGTTGAGAAGTTTTGCATCAATAGTCACCAGAGATATTTGTTCATGATTTTCTTTTTCGGTAATATTCTTTTTTGGTTTTGGAATCAGAGTAATTTTGGCATCATAAAAAGGGTTTGGAAGTTTGCCTTCTTCATATTTTGGAACAGTTTGAGAAGGGTTGGTATTAATTCTTCGAACATTTTGGTAGTATTTAGTAGGGAAACCATCTGTTCCCGGGCTTTTGACAAGCCACGCTGACTTTAAAGATGGAGGACGTCACATGCAAGAAACAGGGTCAGCATTTAGGAACTGAGAATGATCTGACAGAAGTAGAAACCTCAGTTGCACAACCATAACTAAATATGTCAACAATCTGAATTAACTTATAGATTCTTCTTTTAAGTCCTAAATTTGATTTTAGCCCTGTAAGATCCTACACAGTGTAACCAATCAAGATCAACTGAACTTCTAACTTACAAAACTCTGAGATCATAAATGAGTGTTGTTTCAAACTTCAAAAAAACAGTGCTACACATAGTAAGATTTCAAATTTATTTTTTACAAGTAGATATGAAAAAAAGCCAAAATACTAAAATAAATTTATGAATGTTTCAAATTTTCTGCTTTAAACATGTCTGTTTTTTAGCTTTATCTGAAATATACATTTATAGATTCTATTTATAATTCCAGAAAGGAAAAAATATAAGTTTCGACTGCTATATCATATCATTCAATGTTATCAATAAAAGGTAGAAATAGTGAACAGTCTCATGATAAGAATACAGAGCAGTATGATCTTTTAGGAATCCTATTTAATAGTATGACTGAAAATTTAATAATCACTCTCCTTGGAAGCTATGCTAAGATTTGAGAAGTACATTAAAATTTTGAATATGTAAATCTTAGAAATATGCACAGACCACGTGCTTCATAATAACACCAGCAGAGTCTGGGCAAAAGACTATAAGCTAACATCTTAATATTTCTATAAAGATGAAATATTGAACCATGGATAAATAAAGACTATAAATAGCCTTATGAGAATTTTAGTCGATTTTGTCACAAAGTGAATGTTCACCAAGCATTTAGGACTTCAGGGTATAAAAAAGAGAATGAGGCTTCCATAGGAAATGTCCATCACAGAATTCCATATTATATCAGTAGATATATGCTCATGATAAATTATTAAAAATGAACTATAGTAATAATAATACAAAGGACCCTCTCTATCCACTGAAAGGATGGTATTAATCAGTATCCACCGAAACAGAAAAATCTTCACAACATAGTATTGAGGAAAAAATATATTGCAAGATGACATTCTCAAGATTTTCACTTCTAGGATAAGTTAGATATATTTTCCCTATTCATCTTATTAAATACAAACAAAAACTGCATTATATACTAAATTCAATGTGAATATGTTTCAATCAAAAATTATTCATCAGATCAAGACCTAGGGAAACTCAAGATGAATTTGAGTTAATCGATAGATTCCAACACTGACATGTCAAAGATATTACAACTATCTGACAGAGTTACAGAAGTAGATGAGAAAGAAAGCAGGGCTGAAAAAGTATTAGGAGAAATATGGTTAAAAATGCCCAAATTTATCCAAAAACATAAACTTACAGATTTAAGAGACTGAATTAATCCCAGCTAGTACCAACCAAAGACAGTCTATACCAAAACACATTACCATCAAACTTCTAATAATTAAATACAAAGAAAAAAATCTTGAAAGCAATGGAAGAGAAATAATCCTTTACCTATAGGAGGAAACACTTAAAATGTCAGTGGAGTTTTCATCAGAGACCATGTAGAGACCAGAAAGAAATGGTACAATATTTTTTACATATCAACAAATTCTCAGATGAAGAAAAGAAAGTTTAGCACTACCAACCATACCTTAAAAGACAAACTAAAGAAATTTCCCTAAATAGAAATGAGATTATAAAAGAAGGAACCTCAAATATCAGGAAAGAAGAAAGAACACAGGAAGTAAAAATATGGGTGAATACAATGAATTTTACTTCTCTTGAATTTTTTATAGTTCATCACTGAAATAACAATTATAACACTTTCAGAAGTATTTCTATTACATGCAAATGAACAGTCAAGGTTTATATTCTCCTCTCTTTTTTTTTTCTGGAGTAGAAGAAGTGAAGCCTCACCCCCACAAAAATACATGTAGATCTCTGTATAATCTGTAATTATGTGGCCTTATGTGAATATTGGACTTTGAAGATGTTATTAAGCTAAGGATCTTGAAATGGGAAGATTCTCCTGAGTTATCTAGGTGGACCCATTTATAACCACAAGAGTTCTTAAAAGAGGGAGTCAGGAGTGTCAGAGTAAGAGAAATGACAACAAAGACAGAGATCAGAGACAAAGGGAAAGAAACATGCAAAGATGCCGTTTTGCTGACTTTGAAGACAGAGAAAGTGGCAACAAACCAAGGGATGTAGGCAAATTCTAAAGTCAGAGCAGTCTTCTAGACTCAGAAGGAAGACAGTCCTTAAGACACCTTGATTTTAAGGACTCTGATCTACAGAATTGATAATAAATTTTGTTGTTTTAAGCCATTAAGTTTCTGGTAATTTGTTATAGCAGCAATAGAAAACAAATGTACTTTCTAATTAAAGTTTTGTTATTTTGTATTGTTCTCTGTGTGAACTATTTGCTTCAGTTCAGTGATTTCCAGCTCTGTCTTTTCAGATTTTTAGACTATGAATTGAAATGTTTTGCATTGATTATGATAGATTTTTATCCTCAAGAACTAAATAGTTTCCTTCCCCTTTAAGGGATTATTTGTATTTTAAGAATGTCATATTCATTCGAATTATGTCTCTTCCAAGGTTTTATCTATTTATTTACTTATTATATTTATTTATTCTATTATCTCCATTTCTTCAATATTGGTGTTTCCATTTGTTGAGTTTAGTAACTCTTTGGTACTAGTTTCCCTTAAATACGTGGTGATGCCCAACTGCTGATTTTTCACTGTGTTTGAGAATCTTTTTCATCTGAACAGTAGTGCTGGTCTTACTAGCCTACCCTGGGTGACCATGGAAAAGAAATGATGAAGATAATTTAACAAAATTGACATAGTTTATCTGAGTCTAGGGAATCCTTTCCACTGAGCATGAGGCAAAATGAAAAATAAAGACCAGCGAGGCAAGAGTATGGACAATCAGAATAGATTCCAGTCATACGCCATACTGCTGGGGCACGTATACTAATACTAGCCTGTCCCTTCCCCTCTGAGCAGAGGTAAGTTGCTGGAGCGCTCCCTCTTCAGAAAGCTACACTTACCTGCCTATTTTGAGGCAAATGGTGAGATTAAGTCTTCCCCTTTCTGATTAATTTAAGTGTGCTTTGTGACTTCCTCTCCTGTTTGCAGGTATGTGGAGTTATTTCAGTACTGGTTTCTATTTAGCCTCCTATTTCTAAGCTCACAGGTCTAAGCAAACTTCTGCTTGAATTCAAACTCCTAACTTATGAAATTTGATCTGCAGCATTCTGCCCTGAGTAATATATGCAAATCTTTCATTTTATTCAAAAATCTTATGTACTATGGAAGCTTCAACTGAATATGTGCCATAGTTCTCAATTTCAAAAGAGAATCCCTTAAAACTCAAAGAGTGCTCCTCTAGTCCCAGATTCATGGAGAAACATAAGAGTGGAAGAAGCTCTTGACAGCACATCTGTGGAGCGTTTTAAAATAATTATCTTTTTTTTAAATGTTGTCAATAATTAAATTCTAAAAGAAATGAAAAATAAAGAAGTCTATTATCCTAGAATAATACATAGAATCAACTTACATATTTTAAATGAACGAAGGCATAAATAAATAAATAAATAAATAAATAAATAGGAAAGTATCATTCATAATTTTAAGAGAACATCCTAATAATTTGATGTAAAACCTAACAGTCCAAAGTCATAGAACTGGAAGGGACATTAAAGCAAACTAATTTGAAACTTATTTTACAAATGAAGAAAATCAATCATTTATTTTGTGATTCTCAAAAGAAACGAAGTCTTTGTCTGTAGAACCAGAATAAATATTCCTAGACCACTGTGCTTCTATGCTAAATTGTTTGGCATTCTCTTTAGTCTATCATCACCTCAATATCTGGTAGCACCAGCAAAATAAATTCCTTGTTTATGCTGAATTATCTGGCTAACTGTTGTACTCTAAATACGGAATATTACACATACTTCCTTCTAAAATGAATAGCCAGTCTAATAACCACCTATTTCACTGTTATAAAAAGGAAACATTTTATAGTAAGTACAAGCACAATTTCTTTCAAAATAGCTTCTCTTTAAAAAAAATTTAAAGTAATAAGAAGAGAGCTTTACAATGTGAGCTGTAGTGCTCTAAAGCTAGAAAGAACTTCAGTATTCATGCGGCAGAGAACAATTTTGAGACCTGGGTATGTGTCTCTTAATATACTCACATATCTGAATCATGAACGAATGTATGTTTGGTCTCCATTCTAACTGGCAAAAATCACAGAAAAGAAAAACAATTTAAATGTACTTTGAAATTTGTTCATTATACTATTCACAGACACACAAAAATTTTTTGCAGCACAAGCCTCTCATTCCAAGATTCACTTTGGTCTTAGTGAGGGGGATGACCTTGAGCGAGCCATTCACCCCCGCCCGGCCCAGGGCTGGTCTCTCAAACTTAGTTTTCCAATTTCATTTTATTATTATCCGATTTCCTTTAAGATTAAGAAAATTTCTTTCTAGATTATAGACAAAGGTGTAGTATTTTCAGTCCAAAACTAGAACACAGCTATCTTTCTAAGCAAGGAAATAAACAAAACATTGTGAACCAAGATGTATCAACCTGATTGACGGATTCTTGCTACTATCTGTCTCCAAACCCTAGAGCTTAGTGGAATGTTTCCAGATACTCATTCTTACGTCATTGTGGGATTAGTGGCTTTAGAACTTTATGGTCTATAGCCAATTTATTTTGAGGAGACACATCATTATAACTGGTGTTTTTCCAAACAAGGATTAAAATTTTCACTGAGAATTGCTGTACATATCCCCTGAGTGTTAACAGATTTTTTGGCATTGCTCAATAAAAATGAGCCCAATTCAGTCCTTAATATCATTTTAACATTACATCAAAATACTTTCTAATTTTATGCTTTGCATTACTTCTTAGCTATACTTTCACAGAATAGCAGAAATACTTCTTTTCTTTAATTTTAGTAATTTAACTCTTTTTCTGTTTGACACACATTTTTCTCCCTTTATTTTCACATGATGTGAAATTCACATGACTGATGATGCTTTCAAATTAAACCGCTCATACATAACTATTGCTATTAAACAGGCTATAATTGTAGGTGTCAAAACCACAGCTGTCTTCCTCCCCTCTTTTTTAAACTAAAGAAAAATCACAGAGCAATACCAGTGGAGTACTGGCCAATGTTTCTGGAGCAAGAGTGTTATTTCGTACAAATCAAGCATGCATTATAATTCTGTGAAATAATTTCCTAGAAAAATTTTAATTTAGTCAGTTTTGCTATCCATATATATAAAATGATGAGTTAATTAGAATATATAATGGTTTAATCAGTCAACCTTCATACCCACTGGATCACAACTTGACAAATAAACCTTTTCAATAAGCCCATGTGGAATTATTTATTGGCAAGCTTCTAGCAAGAGGTCATTTTTTAAATATTCAACTTTTAATGATATACATCAGTGCAAATCTTTATCATTTTTTACTTATAATTGTTAAGACATATGAATTTTCAAACTATTTGTATGACCTTGTTTACCTTTCATGCATAATACTGTCATTGATAGCAACAACACAAATAAAAGCAACCCCGATGTAGATAAAGGTAATCTCTATCTCTATTCTATTGATATCACACATGAAATAATGTATGACCGCTGTCTGGAGCCCACCACCTGACCCCGAAGCAGCACTCAATTCAGTGTCTCCTGCGCTCCAAAACTTACTAGTGAATGGAAAAACCGTAACTGGGAGCCAAGCTAATATTTCATATGGTGTATGTACCACACTGATTTTACAGGTAAAATGAAAATTTCAATAATTAAGCATTGACTGGCTGTTCCAATTTCAGGAGCAAGAGAGGTTGCTTTTGGCTCTCTGAAGGCCCACTCTGACACCTCGTGGGGCTTTATGTGGAGACAGGAAGCAAACATTCTTCTTTCACTCTTGGTGGCACAAGCACCTTCACACTTGGTTTAACAGTTAATTGAAGAAAATGCATTACCTCATAGCAAACACGTAGACTCCCAGTGGTTGTTGCTTTCTTCCCATTATGGAAATGTTCAGATGTACACAAAAGTAGAGAAGGAAAAAGTACACAGAACTCTTATGAGCCATCCCCCTGGCTTCAAAAACTGTCAGCTATTTGCCTGTCTTTTTATTTTAGATATATTGCGTAGGAGGCCTAAGTTGGTATTTCAAGACTCGCTGCTATGGTTTCTATGAGGTCAATGAACTGTGATGTCTTGTGAAGGCTGGAGAGGGAGAAATATGATCTCACACTTTTTATTTCCTGCCCGAACTCCGATTCAGAGGACAAATTCACCTAAGTTCTCAAGAACCAAAGAAGGTATGGAATTAAAGAGATAGTTTAATTCCCCTATTAATTCTATTTGTGCTAATTTTGAATAGGAATTTTTTATTTTTTCATTTTTGCCATCCCCGGTCCTGAGTCTTGAATTCTGGTCCACAACTTTCACAGCCTTCTCCTTAGTCTCCTGAGCTTCCTGAACCACAGAGGGGAGCTGATTTGGATTAATTTTGATTTTTTGGTCTCAGGCATGCTGTAACATGAAAGTGTTTTCTCTCAAATGCAAATTCACTGACTTATGAGCTCTGCTATTTCTGAATCCCTGTACCAGTCTCCTTGCACATAGTTTATGTTGCTTCTTGTCTTCTTGTATTTTACTTTCAGTTACACTGATTTCTGAATATGGTATAGCCTACCTGTTAGAGTTTAAAAGATTTTTGCTTTTTTTCACTAATTAGAATGTCAACTTTTACAAAATAGGTGCATATGAAATATTTATATAGTAAGTCTGTTTTCCCATAAATCCCAAAGTTTAACTTACATCTTCTGATTGTTTAAAACACTATCCTAAATTGAGGCAAATGTTGGTTCCAAATATTCTATAATTTAAAACAACAGAAGTGGAAAGCAGCTTGAGGAATCAAAAAAATAATAAATAAAAAAGATAAACAAAAGTTCACAATCACAGTGGCAGGAAAAATGTCTACCACAACTTCCTAATATATGAATAAACTCAGCACTGAAAGTATGAATGTTTTCTTTCCTCAACTAAGCTTTATGTTCTCACCATAAAATAAAACGACTGCTATATAAACGGCAAATACTAAAGTAAAAATGGCACTTGGTGCACAATCTATGACCATCTTAAAATAGTCATACTTAATAATTAGGAGATAATTTCATGCAAAAAAAGAAATCCATTTTTTAATTGCATTTAAGAATCATTGCCTTCCAACATAGAGATTTAAGGTGTGCATCATTATAAATCAATATCTGTATTTAATACATTAATTTTACCATAAGTTCGGTCATAGCCTTCACTATACTGAATTCCTTTCGCTTTTTCTAGTCCTTAAAATATTTCTGAGAAAAAGAAAGGCAAGTTTCTTAGCTTTAAGAAATAAGAAAACTGAGTCATGAAGTTACTGAGTCATCAAGAAGTCACTAAGTTATTACCAGGTTTATGGAGGCAGTAAGTGGGTACCTAAGAGTTTGAATTGCCAACATTTTCATACAACCAGTTAACAAACTTTTACTGACTGCATGTCACCTGCTAAACTCAGTTCTAGGCATTAGCGATATAATGATGAAGAATGCCCTGTTCTATCCTCAAGGAAATTGCAATTTAGTAAAAGAAAACAAATTTTCAAAATAAATGGAAAGAAGCACTACTGGCATTTAATGAAAATACGTACTCATCTGAAAGAGAATTTGAAAGTAAGATTAGCCTCTTCTACTGAGGTACAGTTGACAAGGTGTCTCATCAACTGAAGTTGTTAAAAAAAAAAAGACAAAATTGTGCCCTTTGCAACAACCATGATGAAACTGGAGGTGATCATGTTAAGCAAAATAAGCCAGAAAGTAAAACAGAAGTACAGAATGCTTTCACACATATGTAAGCTATTAAGAAACATAACAAACGAACAGACAAATCTCAACAAAATTAACAAGATCCAAGACTGTGGTTGGGGAGTGTGGTGTGAAGGAGTGGACAGGGAGCAAGGGAAAAAGCAATTTATAAGGTGACAGTAAAGGGCACTAGAACTTTGGTGGTGGGTGTGGTGTGAAGCACACACAGACAGGTACAAATTTAATATCCTAAAAAGCATATAGCAATTTGAAATAATAAAACGATAAAAAAGGGAAAGATTAAAAAGCACCAAATGGTTTTGCCCATGTGTGGACTATAAAGAAGCAAAGCAAAATAACTAACAAAGCATAAATAGTGTTGTTAGGGAATTGTCACCAAGACTGCATAGAAAATGTCTTCATTCATAAATATAAGCATGTCTGAAAATTGTTGCAAAACTTCCCATTAAATACTTTAGATAAACCCATACTGTATCACAAAACTCCACTAAAATGAAAGTAAAGTTATAAAGCAAAAATCCACATGGACCAAGAGAATGGAAGAGGAGTCTATAGCAAAAACAAGGTTGTACACAAGAGGCAACTGTCTTAATAGATACAAGAAAGTAGGCCCAAGAAAAAAAATATGTCACCCAAAATACCTGGACTTTGTGGAATCCATATTCCTCTGGTTGAAAAGACAGTAGTAGTATAGTACTATTGTAATGCAAGAGTTGGAAGCAACCAGAGTGTCTTTCAATAGATACATAGATAAAGAAGATCATAGATGTGTGTGTATGCACACACACACACATGCATACATATGCACACAGAATGCTACACAGTTATTTTTAAAAAAAGATGAAATTCTATCATTTGCACCAACATTGATGACATAGAGGATATTATGCTAAGTGAAATAAGTCAGATAAATAAACATAAGACTTCATTCATGGTGAATGGTGGTGTTGAAAAATAAATATAATGAATAAACAAACCATAACGAAAACTTTTAGACCAGAAGAAAAAATATTACCAGAAGAGGAGGAGAAGTAGAGGTGGGTAAACTGGGTAAAAAGGGTCAGTTGGATGGTGATGGATGGAAATTAGACTTTTGGTATAAAGAATTATATATACATATTGATTTATAAGACTTGAAACCTATATAATATTATAATGTTACTTAAATTTTAAAAAAAATCAGAAAAGTTTACAAATTGAAATGGTCTTATAAATACTATAAGAACAATGGATAAAAATAAATCCAAATTGTGACATATTTTTATTATGTATCAGACAGGACAAACTTAAAATTCTAATAGGTCAAAAATTTCAAAGTGCTCAATGTAACTCTTTTAAAACTAACAGATTAAATTCTTAATTATATTAGTTTCTACTTGAATACTTTAAAAATATTTATTTTCTTATACTTTGAAGCTTAAGGTCAGAGCTAATAAATGATACGCAAATACTTTAAATGACAGATTTTTCTGAATTTAACACAAAAATGCTAATGTTATAGGTTTATTTTGTCATCTATATTTTTAATTTAAGTGATATTTAATCAGTAAATATAGTTTTACTTCTTCATTTAAATCTTTTTAACTCAAAAATGTATGAGTGTTAAATCATTTATTCAATTTAGGAGGAAAAACTTATTTTGCCACACACACTACAGTAAAGGGTTGAAATTATAGACCCTGATGCCCTATGGAGCAGAAATAGTGATTTGGAGATGAATCTGCACAAGACCATCCATGTTGCTGCTAGTTTCTTCCCAAAATGATTGAATTTAAAAAATACTATCGATCTCCATTGGAGTCTAGATTCCGTTCATGCTTTATTCAGTTTTGATAACATCTCACCAGATTCTACCTCCATGTAGATAATATAATGCTATCAGTCACATTCTCTAATCATTCTTACAAAGAAAATCATAATGGTAATTCATTTTAATTTGTCAACAGAATTCCAGTCATCATTCTGTCAATTTCTAGCTCAATGGCATGCATGAATTATTCAATTTGAATTTCAGTTTGCTCTTCAATAAATGGAAAGAAGGCAACATAACTAAACAAAGTTCATAGGGTTTCATTAGCACTTTATATGGTGCAGAGATCTCTGGTAATAATGTATTTCATAAGAAAATCAGAAAGAAATAAAATAAAAGTACATTTTCTCCAAATTATTTAAGAATAGGAAACATGGGAAAAAGACATTATATTGTGACCAAAATAATATATTTAGTGTAAAACGAGAATTAAAAATATTCCAGACAGTATATATCCAAACTATTATTATATTCATCATAGTACCTTTATAATATTATCATTTTCCAGGATAGTTTGTCTCACTCATTTCAGTGATACACTCTTTTTAATATCTACAGTGCTGAGAATATTGTCTCTTAATGGTGATTTTTGCTTGAAAAATAGCTATGTCATTTGCATACAAAGTTATTTATTACTAACAGCCCATTAACTGGTTACTGGTTTACATATGAAGCATTCTACAGCCGTGAAAAATAAATGTGGAAATTATGAATAGATGCGAAATGATTTCCAAGATTTTCAAAGTAAGTTGAGAAATTGCTCATTAGCATATTGCTAATTATGCTTAAAAATGCAAGAGAGATAAACACACATGTACTTGGTTTTATTTTCTTAAAATATGTCTGAAACGATATTCATGAACAGAAACATTGATAACTTTTTGTTTTTTCTGTAAGTTAAAATCTGAAGAAGAAAGTGAAAATTCAAACTGAAAATATTTATGGATAAGACCAAAACAGGTGATTTTCTTATTAAATACACAAACTAATACTTCACAGAGCAATTAAAATTTTCTTTTCAAAAAATATTTGATTTCTTCCTTTGATGGATTAATAGACAATAAATATTTTGAAGTATAAATTCTAAGATTTTTGAAGTACAATACTTTTTTTACCTTAGAGTCAGCCTTTCATATATTTATAAAAATAAATCTCACAGAAGTAAATATTTCATTTTCTCATAATTTTCACATTTTTATTGCAAGTGCATAGAAACATATTCTCCAAGAAAAAAAGTTTTTTAAACATAAGACTCATCTTCTTTTATAATCTAATATGCCATTAACATAATAATATAAAATTTAGATAAATAATCCTTCGAAAGTATATGTGTGTATGTGTTTTTCTGCTGCACATAGCATTATAGAAAACTTATCAGCTTATGGTTTTGCTGGTCTGTGCATGTGCATAACTTTTAAAGATCCATGTAAAGATTAGCATAACTTTCTGCTTCTCTTCACCTGTGGTTATGATGCAGCATTTAACATTTCTAAGTTGGGTATGTTGGGTATGTAGACATTCTCAAACATACCCCCTCCCCATATATAAAACACCAGTAAGAAAAATAAAGTCTCTTATTAGACTTGTTTTAAAAGCAGAATTTAGTATTATCTTTTCAACAAAAATACACAAAGCATTAGTAAGAATAAAAGCACAAGAATGGTAAATCAGTCTTTCTTTCAAGGACAGAACGTCCTTTCAAATAGTTAACTGCAAAATGCATAAGACTGTGAAACACATAAAAATGGTATGTAACAAACAGTAAAACATAATGGAAGTTTAACTGTTAAAAGAATAAAACCTGTTAAATGAATAATAGCAGTAGCCAAGCCGGCTATGATTTCATGCTTTTCCATTGTAAAATGTAGGAATCCATTCACATATAATAATTCCAGAGGGAAAGTTCCACAGTTTTAAGATATTTGTGGAGTAGTAAGTCAGCTACACTACAATCCTCCCCATTTTAAAGACAAACAAAACCTGCTGGTGCTGCACATTCCTAGGGAAAGCAAAATAATGGAATTAAAATTAGAAATTAGAAAGAATTAGCAATTCTTAGCTATCTGCTTTCCAGAGTAATCTGCTCTCTGTGCGTACAAAAGATGGCTACATAAGAAATCATAAATAAACATTTGCTATCTTGAGAGGGCATATACTGTACAAACCACTCTACTCACCTGCACAATGACTGGTGAGCTCCATTCCATGCTTTTCTATTTTTCTATATTGCACACAGTCAATGAGACAGAAGTAGTATATTTTGCAAATGATTTTTTGTTTTCTTTTCTATTCTAACAAAAATAGAGCCTTTAACTTACACATGACAGAAATAACTAAACTGGGAAATCTCTCTTTACTTCATATTCCTTGTGGTGGATTGATTACACTATTGACCCTAATTTTTTACCTTCTCTACTATGTGACTTTTGAAATTCCTCCCATTAAAACAGCACATATTTTCATACTCAATGTGACTTTGACCACAAGGATGAGATAGAAGTTATGGTGCCCAGTTTCAAACATAGGTCTCAAGAGGCCTTGTATTTTTCCATAAACTCTCTTTCATGTCTTCCATCATCATAAGGAGAGTATTTTAGAGCTATCTCTTGGCCATAGGAAGAGAACAATGAGTAGTTATGGGAAAGAGACGCCTCCATCCAACAGTAGACATGAAAGTGAACCCAGCCAAGACTGGTAAAACTGTCCAGTTGAGTTTATATAAATTGACTTGAAGATTCACGGAAAATAATAAACAATTACTGTTTTAAGACACTGAGTTTTGGTTTTTTGTTTTTTTTTTTTTTGTAACAACAGTTAATTTTTATGTTCCTCCAATCCTTTTTTGGTCATTTCTCCTTTCTATATGAATTTTCCACATACTCATTATGCAGACACAGGAACCATAGGGATGTATTAACAATATATGAAGTATTTCCTTATATGTACTAAGAGTTTTAGTTTCATTTTAGGTTTTAAAACTGTTCCACTTTCTAAAGAACTTTTTTAAAAACACCTGATAGAAAATAATCTAGTTTTTTCTCTCTCATTATATCTTTAATCAAAATAAATTAATCTCAGTTACTTCAGATTATTCAAGCAATGACCACATAATGCAAGATATCTGAATTAGCAAATGTTTCATATTCTCACTCCGTGAAGCCACAGTCTCAATCTTCACAAAAATCTCCTATATATCAATTTGTGTGTGAATGGATTCTCTTGGGTAAAGTCAAGCAAATAAACTTTATAATGAGCTTCTAATGGAGATGCAGGAGACCTGGCAAATAAATGAGAATGGGACTGTCAAAAAGTAAAAAAAGAAAAATCAAGAAGGACTAGACATGAGTAACATCTAGAAAGGCAGCATGAGAACTTTCATTTTGCTATCATCCCTAGCAAAATAACCATAACTTGCAAAAATATTAAATATCATTTAAGCTCTAAAAAATTGTCTTAAGGACACAGCAAAGAACTATTTATTGAATAAAATGCTATAAAATTAACTTCTAATATCACATCAGAAACAATGGAGGCCAGAAGCCAGTGGAAAGTCATGTATAGTGTTGCAAATGCAAAAAAAAAAAAAAAAAAAAAAAAAAAAAAAAAAAAAAAAAAAAAAAAAAAAAAAAAAAAAAAAAAAAAAAAAAAAAAAAAAAAAAAAAAAAAAAAAAAAAAAAAAAAAAAAAAAAAAAAAAAAAAAAAAAAAAAAAAAAAAAAAAAAAAAAAAAAAAAAAAAAAAAAAAAAAAAAAAAAAAAAAAAAAAAAA